>JAAEAF010014698.1:0-102526 GCA_011037195.1 Triatoma infestans | reverse complement strand
CGTTCATGTTATATAAACTGCAGTGTAATTAACCACTTGTAACTACGGTTTTTAGTTCAAATTCAGCCATTTCCCTTCGAATTTAAACATACATTGTTCCCAACTAGTACTTATGGTTAATGTAAGCCAAGAAATTTAAAGTTTTCCACTTCGCTATAACAGGATTGCTGCATCCATATTCACTTCATTCCATTGATATATCTCCAACAAGCTGAACAATTCAGAAGACAGTTACTTTGATTAATTTACACTTAAAGGCTAAATCATTTATATTTTGCATTCTTTTCCATTTACTATTACAAATTTGTCCATTTTGGATCATTTCCATCTTATAGATAAGCAAATCTCTGAAAGATTAAACTTTTTTTTCGAAACTTTTTAAAAGGGCAGATTCACTTCACATCGACCGTGCACTCTACAAGTACGTAATTAAGTTTTGCATGAATACGATAGTTTTTACTTTCCTTATTCCTGGAAACAGGAATTATTGTGATCGTGTCAAATTTTCGATAGGGTAACACTAGGAGATGACACACATTTCAAACTTATGCACTGTATCAATATATAGGAGATATATTAAAGTAGTAATGCTTATAAAACATACGTATGTCAGCTACTTTTATCTACAAAAAAAAAAAATGTTATTTTTCAAAATAAAGACATTCTCATTTATTCCCGAAATAAAATACAAATTCAATATATTTGGCCGTCTCTTCTACTATGGTAGGATAGATGACGCACCATAGGTAGGAGATATTTCCTCTGTGAAGCTAACATGGCTGATCGACATGGAACTTGGTAAACACTATGTCTACGAGTCCAACTTTAACAACAGCTGGAAATCTTTCATTTCAATGCAATTAATATAGTATATGAAAAAAAAAAAATTATTTACTAAGCGTTATGAAAATTCAGGTATTCACCAGATATAGCTGATGCTTATAAACGTTCGTAGAACACAGAAGAACACACAAAATAAGTGAAGAATTTTGCAATACATTCGCTTCTGATCTCTCTACTCCTGGACATGACGCCATGTCGTGGCAAACAAGAGAAGCAAAGCCTGCGTCTTCTCTCCTATCCCCATCATCTCTCCTAGCTTTACCCTATCGAGTTTTTAAATAAAAGTTTTGAGATCCTATGAATGTGAATAATTTATTACTCCAAAACGAAACATCGCAGAAAGTTGAAACTTGAAATTCAATTTGGGTATCATCATGGGTTCCGTCAAATTCACCAATCAAAAGTATCAATTTACTAAATGGGATGTTTCTTTGCGGTTACTAAACTAATTGGCGATTTTTTTTTTTTCAAAAATGACTCCATTGATTTTCTTTAAACATTATTTATATAAGTTAAATACGAATAAGTGTACATCTTTTATTGGTAACATCTCTCCGAGAAAGTTTATTTAAGGAATTTCAGGGAAGTAGTGGAGTTGTGCTTTCCTCTAAAGTGTTACTTTAATCAATTGTGTGATTATATATCTATATAATACTAATTAGAATTAAACATGTTGCCAAAATAACAAGTTTGATTAAAGTCGGTTTTTATCACAGAACAGACTTTTTTTTATTAATGTACTACGATTTTCTTGTTACAGGCACAATTTGTTTCATTAAACTTGGTATACTAACTGATACGCAAGGGTATAAGGGAGAGAGTACTGTAAGGTGCAAGGGAGAATGGGTGAGAACCTTTCGGGGGGATCACACTAGGATCGAGGACGAAATTTGGCGAGTGAACCGATTTCTGCTATCCAAGCTTGATGAGACGAACAAGAAACGGGGATTTGAGAGAGATTATGAGATTACGATTGGCAGTATAGGGGACGATAACCTCACGAGGCCAACGGAATCGGGCAGCGGTATTATTCGCTGCTATTCAGATGGCTCTAGGCAGGAGGGTACTGGCCTGTCGGGGGCAGGAGCATGGTTTCAGGAGTTGGATAGAGGGAGTTCGGTGGCCTTGGGTGGTTTGGCCACTGTTTTCCAGTCTGAGGTGGTGGGCATCATTGAATGCTGCCAACTTGGGGGGGAGTGGCTAGGAGAGTTTAAGGAAGTGCGGATCTTCTCCGATAGTCAAGCCGCACTAAGGGCTTTGAGTAAGCCTTGGTGGAGTTCGAAATTAGTGGGAGAATGTAGGAGAAGGCTTAACGCTTTGGCTCGGAGGGGTAAGGTGCATCTCTATTGGATACCCGGACATGCGGGTATAGAGGGCAATGAGAGGGCGGATCGGCTGGCCAGGGAGGGATCATCATTACCATTTTGTGGTCCTGAACCAGCCCTGGCCGTTACAAAGACGTTTCGCGACAAACAGATTAGACTTTGGGAGACGAGAGCTTTGGAGAAACGCTGGGGGGACACGCAGGGGTGCCTCCAAGCTAAAAGATTTATAAAGGCAAGCAAGCAGGGAATTTCGGAGTATCTCCTGTCTCTTAGTAGGACGGGTTTGAGAACCTTGGTAGGGATAGTGACTGGACACACTTGGGTGTCCAGTCACTTGTTTAACATAGGGAGGACGCGGAGTCCCATTTGTCAGAACTGTGATGACGGAGTTAGGGAAACGGTGTATCACTACTTATGTCAGTGTCCCGTTTCGCTGGATCTAGGTTTCGTATATTTGGGAAGACACCACTCCCGCAGGATTGCCTGGGCGAGTTGGAGTTTAAGGATATCTTGGGATATTGCAGACTCAACCGGCACGTTACCGTGGAGATTAATTAGGGGTTACGGGGGGTCTCTCAGGGGGGATAAGAGCCAGCATAGGCTTGTCCGCGCCTTTGGGCACCCGTTTTGATAATAATAAATAAATAAACTGATACGCACAAAGCCATGTAACATTTGTTTGTAACTTTATTCCGAGAAAAATGATTTAATAGTTGGAAAAGAAATGGGGAGTTACCGGGGGAGATTAATTAAGGGGTTACGGGGGGTCTCAGGGGGATAAGAGCCACATAGGCTTAGGTCCCGCGCCTTTGGGCACCCGTTTTGATAATAATAAATAAATAAACTGATACGCACAAAGCCATGTAACATTTGTTTGTAACTTTATTCCGAGAAAAATGATTTAATAGTTGGAAAAGAAATGGGGAGGGCCTCGTTTCCCTCAAAACATTCATTTTATTAAGTTTAGATTCTCTGTTGTGGTGGTTGTTTCCGGAGAGCTGGAAAGCATCGAGTTATTTTCCGTGGTAGCCTGCTTCATTTTGTGGTCATCGACCGGTTTCGGGCGTTCGCCCATCTTCAGGATGCGTTTTTCAGACTTTTTATTAAAATATATATATAACTATCAGATTTAACAAAAAAAAAAAAAAAGAAAAAAAAAGTATGCGTGCATATTTGGATGATATATTATGTATGTGAATTTGTGTAAAAAGGTGATATGGTGAGTGGAATGCATAATAAAAAACTTTATACTGATAAAAAACCATATTTAGGTATACATGCTTGCGTGGATGGCGTATGTGAATGTTGTGTGAAAGGGTGAAATAAGAGTGGAATGCATAATTATAAAAACTTAATTATAAGAAACCATATACACGCATAATTATAAAAACTTAACTATAAGAAACCATATACCTGCGTGCGTGGATGGCATATGTGAATGCATATTGCGTGAAATATTGAGTGGAATACGTAATTACAAAAAACTTAATTTTAAATTATGTTAGTTTAATTCGTTATTTTATTTAATTTTTAATTTATTTTTATATATATTTTATATTTTATTTTGATTAGTTAATTGTAAAGTACATCTCCCTCCAACAACAAAGTTTAAAAATTAGACCATACCCCAAGGGGAGACCTAGCTTAAGAATTTAGTTCTAAATACAGTTAAAAAACACCAGTCAGTGTATAAACTGAATTTGCTCTATGCAAGTCTCTGTTACCGCACTTTGACAAACGCATCCTGATGTTGGGCGAACGCCCGAAACCGGTCGATGACCACAAAATGAAGCAGGCTACCACGGAAAATGTCTCTGATTTAGATTCTCTCATTGAATAACATTGAAGGCAAACTCTACGTTTGTAGAAAATTAGTAAATTATAAATATGTAAATTGCAATAAGAGAATGATCTGTGATTGATCACTCCAGATGTTTTACTTTCTCTAACTACTATTATAGGAAGTATTGCGATCGTGCCAGATTTTCTTAATTCTAGTTTTTACTGGAAATACATGTTTTGAGGTCCCCTGAGTCCAAAAAAGTAGTTATTAGAAAATGGTCTGTGTGTGTGTGTGTGTGTGTGTATGTGTATGTGTGTTTGTGTGTAAAAAATATCTCAAAAACAAAAAGTTGCAGGAAGCTCTAACTTGGTATTCCATTTAGGTATAATAACCGTAACAGACCCGAAGATTTCGGACAAAATCCATCAACCATAACTGCCACTTTACTAAAAGTTTTTTTTTTCAGTTTTTTTGTGATTTTCTCGAAAACGGCTCCAACGATTTTCTTTGAATTTGATACGAGTATATCAACTACTCCATACAATGAGCTACAATGTTTATCTGAAATATTTCTCTGGGAAAATGCAGTTAAGGGGACTTTTGTGGGAGGGGTGGGAGTTATGACTTCCTCTAAAGTGCTATTTCAGTTTATTACTCAATTCTATCATCTAAATAATATTAATTTATTTATTTGTAAATCTGTTTTGGCCCGAAGGCATACTACAGAGGGAGTTGACGTGAAACACCAATGTTACAATAATAAGTAATTAAAAATAGAAAATTCAAGTTTCCTGGTAAAAGTAATTGAAATATAGGAAACTACAATAACATTACAAAACCATTCTATACTAGTTAAAAATCAGGAAATTAAAAAGTACGTATTATTCTCAAAAGTATCAGAGATATTTTCCGTGATAGCCTGCTTCTTTTTTGTGGTCATCGACTGGTTTCGGGCGTTTGTCAAATCATCGGGATGCGTTTGTCAAACAGTGTGATAACAGATTCTTGCATAGAGCAAATTCAGTTTATACACTGAGTGGTCTTTACAAGTTTTTGTTAAATGCCTAACTAGGTCAAGAGGGGGAGAGGGATGGTACCTGAGTGGGAAAGCATAGTTATCGAAGTCTCGAATTTGAAGAAAATTATATGACCAGAAGAATGATTTTATTGAATAGGTTTTTCAATTTTGTTTGTGATTTGCTCCATAAAAATGCCGACGGTTTTAAACACTAATAAGAATTGGAATAATTGTGAAGAAAATTTGTGCCATTTCACAGTAAGAGAAAGTCGTGTGAGTGCTTTACACCAGATTTTTAGAATTAATATATATTTTTTGATTTCCTCATATGCCAGACTTAGCACTTACATCGAGGTGGGAGATTAGCTCACTGGTAGCACATTGGACTAGCAACGCGAGGTCCTGGCAACGCAGTGCTTCCCTTTGATTTTCTCTTCCCAGAATCTGTAACTGTTCACTGTATGGTTAAGGGCAGAGTTGTCTGCAGATACAGAACATTGCCTGGAGGCCAGCAGTGCACAGAGAAGTCTGCAACCTTTAGGGTAGCTGTATGGGCCTAGAGGGGCTTTGGATAGAAAGAACTTGGTCCTTCCCTACAGGTAATTAAAAAATAAAAAAATCATATCACATAACTAAAGTTAACACAATTCTGTAAGTGTTAATCTTTCAAATTAATCCTACTCCTTAAAAACACATGTAAACCAGAACACTGGACTTTCTTGAGGCAGCAAGTTTGTCAACCAGATCAACTTAAGGAAAGCGTTGGGGTAAATAAAGCGGCCTCACCTTCCTGTGTGACTAGCCACAAGAGTCCATGATTCGTCCACGGCCATTGTCACCCTCGACAGAATTAGTTGTTTTTTTGTTTGTTTTTTTAAATAAAGAACCTCTAGTATACGTATATATCTTGAGTAATCACACAATCATTTTGTTCTTTGTTTCGCATGTGCAAAAAGCTTGAGAATGAAACTGTGCCACAAAGTCGCGCCAGAGCGTCTCTGATTGTAACAATTTATTGAATACATTAAATACTGTGGCTTTTACATATATATTTTTTTTTAATTTTAGAGACAAATACAAATAAATAAAAATTTAATTTATTTAATGTAGATTGTGGTTGTTGGCAAACCTTTAGGGTCATACCATTTGTGGGGAATAAAATAAACAAAAAAAAAAATCCTGACAGTATATAACTTGTGTTGTTTGCTGCCCCAGGCTCACCCATAAATAATAGTGTTACCACTATTGTACAATGTATATAAGACATTATTTTAACTTGCCGACTAAGTGACACAGAATAACAAAGTTATTTGTCAACGTTTATAAAATCATAAATTATTTAATCTATTTTTTTCTGTTTTCTTTTTCATCTTCTATTTTATTTTTTCATTTCTTTCTGACCACAACAAATACAATTTGAAGCTTTGAAATATATTTTAAAAATAGAAAAGGGGTCACTGTGGTTGACTCACGATGAACCATCAAATTAGTGTGTTTTTCTACCAAAACGCAAATACATAAATCGTTCACTTCAGGGTATGCTCTTGTAGTAATATCTATATAAAATATATGCTTTGTTATATCAATTAATCATAAGAAGAGCTAGGATTTTATTTGAAACATTTTTCTGTGAAAATTCATTTAAGGGATGTTCTTGTGAAGAGGCGATATTAGGTTTTCCTCTAAAGTGTCATTCTAATAGATTATATGATTCCATCGTCTATACAATGTTAATAAGAATTAATAAGATGATCATCCCTATACCCGAAAGATCAATTTCCTGAAAGCATTCACAAAACGCGTCCTCACCCTTAGCCACTCTAAATTTCACGAAAAAAAAACTAAATATCCTATCCAAACTTTTTCAGAATAATGGTTATCCGAAATCTTTATGTAAACAAATCTTTGAATTGCCTCATCACGATAGCATTTTGCCCCGTACTTCGGATAATAACCAAATTTCACCCTTGAATCCCAATTCCACATCTATTCCGAAATATATCTCCTTTCCTTATATAAGAAACATAGCAGAAAAAATATCCAAAGTCCTCAGACCATATATCATTATCCTAGCACATAAAACAACGAATACAATACACAAACTGTTCACTAAATTAAAAGACCCTACGCCAACTTAATTACAATCAAATATTATTTATAAAATAACTTGCCAGCAATGTCCAGCCACTTATATTGGACAAAGGAAACAATATCTAAAGAACAGGTTATACCAACACGACTATGACTGTAGAAAAAACAAACCTAATTCTGATAACATAACAGCATTCACTAAACACCATACTGAAAAAAGACACGATTTTGATTTCTCTAACACCAGTATTTTGGCAACTGAATGTAATAGGAAAAAACTTAATTTTTAGAAATGCTATATATAAAAAAAGAGAAAAATTCTATTAATTACAGGACAGATACCAACAGTCTCTCTTCAATTTATCATAACCTAATTTCTTAATCCCTGACCTTGTTTTTCCAAATAGACCCCTCTCTCCACTAGTCCCGTTATAAATATACCTGCCCGCTGTTCACTATGGTTTATTTGTTCACTATTCTCTGTGTTGTTGAGGTGTTTTCAACTTTTTATTTCCAAAATTATACAAAAGTTTTCAAGTTTGATATGTTTTGAAGATTATTTAATAGTTTTTTTTTTATTTTTTATGAAAGTAAACCATAAAATTTTTTTTATAAATTAATCGATAATTTTATTTTTTATTACATTCTGATTTTTGTTTTTTATTTTGACTTTCAAAAAAGAACCTATTGTATTTATATGTTGTAGGCCTTGAAGAAGACAATATATTTGTCGAAACGTTGGCAAGAATTTAAGTTTTTATTTTTTTTTAAAAAGACCGAAACTCACAATCCTTTTCCTTCAAACAAGTAACGGTCGAGAAGAAACTTCCCTATTAAAACATATTTTTACATTTGTCCCTGTGATGGATGCAAGAAATATAGAAATATATTTAATTTGAAAAAATCAAAATTATGAATAAAATGTGATATTCCCTTGCAAAAGGACTATTCAGGTAGAAGACCAGTATTGTCTTTTAGAGTTCATGAACTTGATAGCATTATTTTAAATCTTTGATAGCGTTATTTCAAATCTCCCCCTTCTTCTCATAGGGGGAGATTTGAAATAACAATTAGAAGACATTCCTTCAACACAGTCTAAAACAGACATTCAAGGCAGAACACTTATTTGAGGAATCGCTATCTTAGAATCAGTGCAGTTCCACAATATATTAATAAGTTTATAATATCTTTACAAATAACCTGTACTTATTATTTTATTAGAATATATTTATTGTTAGCAGTGGTGACTACTTTCTTATTTCTGATACTCTTTCTTAAACATATATACTTACAAGCCCCTTTTACTAAACCGGTCGTGCCACTACAAGCTAGCACTACAACTAACACAACTACATTGCATCCCCAAATTGATTGTACCAACTTTGCAAATTGATTTATTACCATTGCATTATTGAAATTAAAGTCCGGAAAATAATTTAAATAAATGAAAAATGCTAGAAGCAATTCATATTTTTATAAATTTGGATAATGTGGTGAATGAATAATCGAAAGGAGTGTGCGCAGGTGAAAATTTATTCAAATTTGCCAAAATAATTTAAAATCACATTTACAATAACTCCTACAAGAAACCTGCACCTCTATAACCTTAATATACATCTGTTTAAACTACCAACCGAATCTATGCTGATTCAAATATATTATTACCACATCAAATAAATTATAAAAAGAAAAAGGATTGTGAGATTCGGTCTTTTTAAAAAATAAGAAAACTTAAATTCTTGTCAAAGTTTCGACAAATATAATGTTTTTTCAAGGCGTAAAAAACAAACTACTAAATAATCTTCAAAACATAACAAACATAAAAACTTATGTATAAATTTGGAAAATAAAAAGTTGAGAACACCTCAACAACACAGAGAATAGTGAACAAATATATACTTTATTTATTAATAATATAGTTTATTTATATAACAAATAATAGTTTATTTGTTCACTATTCTCTGTGTTGTTGAGGTGTTCTCAACTTTTTATTTTCCAAATTTATATATAAGTTTTTAAATTATGTTTTGAAGATTATTTAATAGTTTTTTTTGTTTTTTAATGCCTTGAAAAAGACAATATATTTGTCGAAACGTTGGCAAGAATTTAAGTTTTCTTATTTTTTAAAAAGACCAAATCTCAGAATCCTTTTCATTCATATAAGAACGGTCCAGAAGAATCTTCTATAAATTATAAAACCATTAAAACAAATACATTATACACAATATAAGAAAAAATATCTACTCCACCTATTTAATAATTCTCAAATTATAATAACTATCATTTCAAAATATCATTATTTTAAAATAACCAATCTTTTATACGTTTTACGCCATATAGGAGTTATACGTGATTTACATCAAACAACTGGGCAAAAACATTTTTACAAATCAGTTACCCACCATCTTGCATTAAGCCAGGTAGAAACTCAATGACACAGTAAGTGAGTAATTTTTAAATTCAAAAATTTATAGAAATAAAAACTTATAATAGATAAATTCTAATATACACAGTCCTCCTACAGGTCTTAGAAAAACAGTAATTAATGGAGTAAACCTAAAAATAGCAAAATCTCAATGCTCAGAAGAAATTTGAACTAAAATACAGATGACAACCACGTGGTGCTCAACTTTTTAATTAAATTAATTACAAACATATTCAAAAATAAAAATTAAAACTAATTCATACAAGGAATTCTCTTTTAACAAAAATAACGCTGATTACATTAATCTTATAATCAATAATGTTCTGACTAGTAACTTATTATTTTATGTATGATGTGTTTTATGCACGATACGTGGACGATTTATTCCTCACATTGCAAAACGACATAGACGTAGAGAAAATAGTACATTACCTTAACAACATAAACAAGAAAATAAAATTCACATAGGAAAAAGAAACGAACAACACCCTCAACTTCTTAGACATGAAACTCACAAGAACCGACCATAAAATAGAGTATGGAATATACAGAAAAGCAACTACATCGGATGTTATCATACCGCACAATTCCAACCACCCCACCCAACACAAACTAGCTGCACTTAGACACCTAACGAACAGACTTAAATACACACCCCTCACACCCGCGAACCACGCACAAGAATTGCAGACAATCTACAAAATAGCTGAAAACAATGGGTACAATACAAACATCGTTAATAAACTCCTCAAAAACGAACCTCACCACCGAAATAGGACTGACAAAGAAACAGCAGACAAATTCGCCACATTCACATATATTGGAAGCCACACGTACAAACTCACAAATTTTTTCAAAAAACTGGGCATTAAGACATCCTTCCGGACAACAACAAATTAGGCAACAAACTCCGCACTCGTACCGAGTTCACTGACGTGTATGACAGCAGTGGGGTTTACGAGTTGAAATGCCCGGACTGTGACAACATTTACGTGGGGCAGACCGGCAGAAAAATCAAGGAACGATTTACCGAACACATCAGATCATACAAATACAACAAAGTTGACTCAAATTACGCCAATCACCTAAAAACTAACAAACACAAACCCGATGACATAACGACCACGATGAAACTAATACACTCTGGCCACAAAGGACGACGACTTGACATAGTAGAACAACTCGAAATATATAAACGAAAAACACAAAACTTAATAAATGAACAGACAAAATTTGCTAGTGAACCATTATTCAGATCACTCTTCCCACAATAGCAACAGAAACACAATTACACATGCAACAAATAGTTCTTAAATAGATTTTAAGTTTAAGTTTAGTTTTAAATATACTATGTATATATAAATTTACTAGTTTAGATATATATATATATATTTAAAAAAAAAAAAGTGCGTATTTGGATGATGTATGTGAGTGATGATGTGATATGGTTTGTGGGATGCACAATAAAAAACTTAATTATATAATAAACATAATTAGGTATACATGCTTGCGAGGATTTGAGGGTTGCGTGAAAAAGTGAAAGAATGACTGGAATTTCTTAATTCTTTGGAACTGGAAAAACTTAATTATATAAAAAATCGTTCAATTTTAAACGAATGAATGAATTTTAAATGTTAGTTTAATCGTTGTTTAATTTTATTTAAATTTATTTTGTGTATCTTATATTCTTTATATTTTGGTTAGTTAATTGTGAAGTAAGTCTCCCTCCAACAACAGAGTTTAAAGATTAGACCCCCGCGTGTTGCGTCCACTGTAAGAAAAGAATTTGCCCTTTAACAACCCAAACACGTGTTTTCCCACCCATCTGGCCACATCCCTTTACCTAGTTTAAGAGTTTAGTATTTTAAAAATACACCTCAGTTAGTGTGAAACTAAGTTACTCTGTACGAGTCTGTGTTGTCACACTGTCTGAAAAACGCATCCTGAAGATGGGCGAACGCCCGAAACCGGTCGATGACCACAAAATGAAGCAGGCTACCACGGAAAATGTCTCTGAAACTTATTGTTACTTATCGATTTCAAAATATTCATTTTCATCACTTTCTTTGGTACTGTTTCATATATATCAATCTTAATAGCAACATCTACACAGCTCTAGCAAAAAAAGGTTGGTTCAATCAATTTGTGGACAAGTGTAAAAATATGTTCATTCCGTATAGAAAGAAAAAAAGAAAAAAGTTTTCTAATATAACTGTAATTATTTCAGATTTCGATAAAATAAAATAAATAATAATAATGATAATAATTTTCCTTTGAAAATGACATGTTCAATGTCGAAACGTAAGGAAAGAAAATAAAATGTTTTCTTTTTAAAATAAAAGTAAAGTGGTTCATTCTTCAACATACTTAGCAAAATTCAACTGTATGGCCAAAATTCCAAATTTTAAGAAAATCTATTTAGCGATTGATTGCACTTTCGGTTAAGTGTTAAATTTGTAACTGGGTATAATACCCTTATAAATAAATAATAACATCCACAGCCATGTAAATCGGTGTAAGTGAAAATCCTATGAATGTTCAACACCACTTTTTTTCATCTTCAAGTAATTAAGTTTAAAATTAGGATAATAAAGAATAATTTTAAATAAAACAAAAACTAAACCAATTAATTAAAAGGAGTTTTAATTATATAATTAATTAACAAATAGATTTCGTACTTAACGTAAGAACATTTTATTCTTTTCAATGTTAGTTAGAGTTACTCATTAATTAAAAGCTGGCAATAAAGCCAGTTAGTGCTAAAAGTATAGAATATCCTCCCGCAACCTAACTAGCGACACTCGGTGAAAATTTACAGTCGTCTTGTTAGCTCAGTGGTTGGAAGTGTTCTTGCTATTGTTAGCAGAGAGATGTATTGTAATAAATGTATCTGTATGATTTTTTTTCCATTTTCCGTCTAAATTATTATTTTTAATTTTAGTTGAAGTACAAAAGCACCTTCTAAATCATTGTCTAAAATTAAATTAATTTGATTCCCAAACTTCTTGTAATTATACTACTATAAAATATTGATGCTAAATTCTAATTTTTTTTTTTTTTAAACTACAATTTAAATTTCAACTCCATAGAAGCGTTATTTAAAGTTATTACCGTGATGTTACAATACTGTTACAGAAACCAATCATATCTATTTTTTTGCAGACCTTGTTACTCCATTCAATTCATTCTAGTATTTTCAACTAAAGATAATTTTATTGGTTGACTATTTTACTGTCTGAAGGGAGGGCAGGCTATAGGTTAGTGTTATTTGTTTTTTGTTTCTCTTTTCCTCATCTCCAGGGATACACGATCTAATCCTAGATTCATTAGATGGGGTGTCAACCAATCACTCCTGTGGGATACACCTGGACACTTCATTCAATGTTCCACACTTTTGCAGAAGTTACTCTTTCCCTCAGACATATCGGGATATAGTCCCTTCTTCCCGTAGCAATGCATTTCCTTCGGGAGCAACAAAACTCTTGTTTTTTTCTTTCTTATTTTTGTTATTTCCAGTTTTTGTTGTTGACAGTTTATAAAAAAAAAAACATGCAAACGTAAACGTTCAGTTTATTGAATTGGCATGAATCAAATATTTTGAAACCTTCCCATCAAAGTAATAGGCATCCCAGCATGGATTCAAGCTGCAAAACCAAATTATACTCGATAGCATGTGTTTTTACACCAGAGTATTATTCAATGAAAATGAAATATTATTAACAGTTCTTTATAGAAGGAGGCGAAGAAAATGAAGACCAAGATTGTATTTGGTTCATCTCCATAGATCCCCATTGATTGGTTCTCATAATCATTATGTAATATCTCAACTCCATTACATCTTTTGAAATTTTATTCACAATTTAGTACACAAATAGAAACTCTCCGTTCAGATCGCTACCATCGTTCTTGAGCCTTAAACTTTTTTTTTTAATTTAAGGCGCGTCGATATCTATAGTCATTGGCGCCCTGAGCATTCTCAGTGCACTGCCGGCCTCCGGACAGTGTTCTCTCGTTACAGACAACACTGTCCATCACCAAACAGGGAGCTGTAGAGGCTCCAAGGAAAAAAAATGTAAGGGGTAAGCAGTGGGATCGAACCCGAAACCTCCGCGTGGGAGTCCAATACGCTAACCACTGAGCTAATCCCTTCCCATAAGCCCTTAATAAAAAGTAAATTTTTTCTTTACATTTTTCATTTTACGTATAGTTAGTAAGGCACGTTTAGAGAATACTTTTGTATCCTTGTATGCGTAGAAAATTGCAAAAAACTGAAAAATATTTTTCAGTAAAGACGCACTTGCCTATTAACCTATTTTCTTCCATCTCCGAATTTCGGCAGTACACTTACATTATTCAGTTTTAAAAATTTGTAATTACTAAATGGTACTTTAAAGACAAGTGTAATATCAACTTACTCCCAAAACTCTCTCAGACATATTTTCCCAGAAAAATGTTTCAAATAAAAGTCAGTAACAGACCTGCCAGTCTGTGTGATGTGTATAAAAAGTTTGAAGAAATCATTGCAACCGTTTTGGAGAAAATCGCAAAAAAATTTAACACTCTATTCGTAAAATAGTATTCGTAATTGACTGGTTTTTGACTTTATTTTTGCCGATGATACAGCAATACTTTCATCTCATAATGATGCTGTACTTTCCAAACTTTTACATCTTCCAACATCATCTCCAGTAATTAGAATCCTGGCTAAGGAAATGGAAAATAAAAATCTATTCAAATAAATCGAAATTTATAGCATTCACCCTAAAAAAAAGTCATGCCTACAATTACCTAAAAAAGTCTACTTGTACAATTACCTAATATTTGGTGCAGACCATGTTTGTTTCCTTGGACTTTACTTAGACAAACGACTGAGTTGGGACCCCCATACTAGGCTCAAACGGATGTGCTTTAACCAACATTGTAACGTTGCAACTACTGGCAAGACTCTTGACAAACGCTCTAAAGTGAAGCTACAAAATAAAAGACGACTTTATATCGCATTGCTCGCACCAATTTGGAATTATATTCTAGAATTCTATGGAACTGCAAAACGAAGCAATATTAAAATAATCCAAACCCTCCATTCCAAGATCCTACGTTGCATCGTCGACCCTCCTTATGACGTTCCCAATAAAACTATACATACTGGCCTCAACATTCTATTCGTCCAAACTCTAGCGAAATCCAAGTATCTCAATTTCCACAGTAAACTTTCCCTCCATTCTAATCATCTTGTTCATACTCTCCCTTCAACTTCACTTCCAGAAAATCCTGCAGAAGACGGAACACCTGGGCAACTAATGGCGGTTATTGATGGATCATTCACACCAATCACATCTTATTTTTTATATTATCATTTTCACTTGTAGCAAGTAGTTTTAAAACTCTAAATAAAATAAAAAATTATGTACTAATTAATAAACATTATTGGCTAGTAGTAAATTACTTGGTCAAATCGGAACAAGAATGTACGAACCACCCACCATCATAATTACCAACAGGAGACTGGAGTTGGAAGGTATTAGGGTAAAGATTATGGTTGTAATGGTTAGTTTAACGGATAGAGTTAACCTGTGCCAACATTCTACTGACATTATAAATCACCTGTCGTGTAACTGACTTAAACATGCAGATAGCATGTCATGAAGGGAGTCTTCAGTATACAGATATATACTTCAACGTCTCTATTAGGTACAACTGACTTTGGTATCTAAATCTAGCTAATCAATTTTTACTTTCTCTTAATCCTCCTAGTAAGGAAGAAGTATTGCGATCGTGCCAGATTTTGGGGTTCACTGAACATGAAAAAATGATTTTAGCAAATGGTTTGTATGTGTGTGTGTGTTTTAGTGTCAACGGAATATCTCAAAAACGAAAAGTCATAGAAAGCTCAAACTTGGTATTCCGTTTAGGTATTTACTACGACCGCATCAAGCACAAAGTTTTCGGGCAAAAATCCATCAACCGAAAGTGCAATTTTAGTAAATGTTATTTTCAGTTTTTCGTAATTTTTTTCAAAAACGGTTATAACGATTTTCTTTAAATTTGGAATTCTAGCTGCATGGATAGAAACGTATTAATTTTATTTGAAAATTTAAAAAAAAAAAAAAATTATTTTGTATAGTTGTCCAGAATTTGTCGCGGTAATTTGAAATTCATATGTAGAGGGTTCTGGTTGTTTGGAGCGCTCTACTGGGCCATATATAATCATAACTTCTCTAACTGCCAAGATTGATAGGTTGGTACTAATCCCCCACCACCTCTATATTTTTATATTAGGACAAAACATGAAATTTGAGTTGGAAGAAAATTTGTCATTTT
The DNA here is from genome assembly GCA_011037195.1 of Triatoma infestans. Taxonomy (NCBI): domain Eukaryota; kingdom Metazoa; phylum Arthropoda; class Insecta; order Hemiptera; family Reduviidae; genus Triatoma; species Triatoma infestans. The sequence continues at coordinate 86,720 of JAAEAF010014698.1, read as the reverse complement.
ATTTTTATAATTTATTGTATTAAAAGGAGTAAGAGAAAGTGGTATGAGTGTTCAACACCAGATTTTTTTTTCTTATTCTTTCTCAGAAGCCGTTTCTTAGAAAATTAAAATCTTATTTTCGTTTAACTGATTTTCTTCCAATTTACTTAATGACTGATTTTCTAATGTAGCTTAATATTATACAGATGCCATAATATATTGTATCTATAATTTTTTTTTTAACGCGCGTCAACATCTCTGGTCATTGGCACCCGAAGCCTTTTTAGTGTACTGCCAAACTCTGTGCAGACAACACTGCCCATCACCGGGCAGTGCTTAGTAGAAACACTTAGGAAGATAAATCTAAATGTAGCATTGGATTCGTACCCAGGCCCTCCGCGTAGGAGTCCAGTGCGATACTACTGAGCTAATCCCTGCCCTACATCTATAAAGGAAAGCTCAAAATAACAACACCCTCGCTAACATCCAAGAATCATTTTATTCTGGAAAAATGTTTCAAATAAAAGTGCTGGTTATATAGGTGGGTAATAAATATGCAAATTATAAAAAAAAAAAAAAATCGTTGGACTGTTTTTGGAAAAATAACAAAAACGTAAAAAAAAAAGTATTAAAAAAAAAATCTCGCCTCCGTTCATGACACCTAATTTGGTAGTTGGACCACCTGAAAAATGTTCTTACTAATCAATAAAATAATAAATCCCAACTTTGGCAATCGAGGATTAATTAAATCGATGTAAAAAAAAAAAAAAAAAATCTTCGTATTGTAGTTTACAGAATTATAATAGACATGTATTCTTCAAACTTTTAATGTTTAATAAATGCTTATTATTATTATTATTGTTATTTATCTGTGGGGAGGGAAACCCTACGCTATCCAAAGCCTCACTGGGCCCATATAAGGATCCCAAGAAAAAAACAACAAACCGGGTCTAGAACAAAAATCCAGACCCTGATCAAATCCATCTAAGATTCACCGCAGTCCGAATAAACAGTAACCTTAAACGGAAATAGTCTAAGCTCTTCCACAGACATCCTATTCCGATTAAAGATCCTGAACCTAATTTCCTCACAACCCAGGCAATCAGTCATAAGATGGATGGGTGTTTCCTCCTCTGTCTCACAGACTCTACAAAATGAATCCGGCATGAGCTCCATTATGTAGAGATGTCTCCTTAAACCACAATGTCCAGTAAGAGATCCAACCAGATGCCTGAGAGAGCTCCGTGAAAAACACAGCAACTTCTCACTAATGGATTTGTCCGGAACCCCGATGAGCATTTTGGGCTGCCGAAAACAATTGAGCTTATCCATAAGGATGAATGCTGTGAAGCTGTCCATGTCTGGAAGCCTATCAGACATGTGCCAGCAGACACGCGAATAGCAGCTCGGGACCAATGAAAGGAAGAGAGGCGCCTAATTTGGCAAACCTATCCACCTCCTCATTCCCAAAGATTCCCATTTGACCTGGCACCCAAGCTCATCAGACTAGAAGCACATCCAAGCTCTTCCAGTCTTTTAGAACATTCTAACACCAACCTGGAAGTGAAGACACATGCACTCAGCGCCTTCAGCGCAGCCTGGCTGTCCTTTTAAGTTAGTGTTATGTACGCTCTCATCCAAGACACAACAAACAATAGCACAAACCTCAGTCTGGAAGACCGTGGTCCATTCACCAAGAGATACTGCCAAATGATCTCCAGTCTCAAAATAGACCGCAGCTCCAGACCTCCCATCTATTCTGGAACCGTCCGTGCAACACCGGAAGTAATTATCAGGTATCACGCCAGACGGATCGAATCTTGACCAATCTTCCCTAGAGGGTAACCTGACACTGTAAGAATGCTCGAAAATAAAAGTCTTCAACATTCCATCAGAGGGAAAACCTGTAACAGGAACCTTCAAATGTTACATCTCCTCAATTTTTTACCAATGATAAATTCATTCATAATTTCCACCCTCACCCTCGCTAAACTTCTTTAAATGAACTTTCTCAGAAATAAGCTTCAAACAACACTTATAGATAGTTAGTATATCAAATTTTAAGAAATCAGTTGATGTTTTTATGGAGAAAAACATAGAAAAGTGAAAAAAAAATATTCATTAAAAACCCACTTCGGTCTACCGATTTTCTTCAAACTCCGAATTTTGACAACATATTTAATTCTAATCAAGATTATTTAGATGATAGTATTGTATAATAAACTATAATAGCACTTTAGAGGAAAACATAATCCCAACTATCCCCACAAAAAACCACCTTAAATGAATTTTCAACGGAGAAATTAGTAAAAAAAAAAAAAAAAAAAAAAAAAAAAAAAAAAAAAAAAAAATCCATAAATCTATTTAGTAATGTTGTACTTCCGCTTGAGGAATTTAAAATGATATCTTACTGTCAGATCCCATGGTGTTTAAACGGAGTATTAAGTTTTTGCGTTTTTTTTTTTTGAGGCCATTTTAAAAAAACCACTTTTTTTTGAGTTAACGGGTATTTCTCGTAAACACTCAGTATCAAAAATTTTACACGATTACAATACTTTCTCTTACAAAGGAATAAGAGAAAGTAAAAATCAACTATCCTATGTAAACTGTCGAAAGGTGCTGGATAAGTAAACCAGATATCAATTTAATTAAAACTATTAAGTACATAATGAATTCTAATTTAACAAGACTTAGGAGTCTAAGTAATTGTGATTATAGATCTTAACAGTTTGGATTGAAAATAAATTGCATAGTACGAAGAACGAATGGAAATTTGATTAATGGATCTTTAAAAATGGAATATAATACCAATATATTTTGAATATAAAACGCTCTTTGATCTTTTAAAGAAATGTGGGTGAATATTGTTTAAAATTGATTGAATTTTTTTACTCTCTTTTACTGATGGTAAGAGGAAGTATTATGTTCGTAACATTAAATGTTTAAACACGATTTTTCACCGGAAATATTCATATATATTTTGACGAAATATATATTTTGAGTATGCAAAATATATATATATATATTTTTTTTTTTTGCTAGTGGTCTGTGGAGAAATATAACCAACTATGTCATTATTCAGTTAAGAGTGCCACCAACTCATCTATACACCAAGGTCATTTAATCGAAAGTGCGAAACAGATTTGGTTTTTAGTTTTTTTAGGATTTTCTCTCACAAACTGCCACAACATTAATTTCACAATTTGAAACACTAATTTTATTATTTTAATTGAATCATTTTTTCGGATAAATTGAGGAATTTAAGGAATTGCATTACATTTCAAATTTTAGTAGGTTTATTCAAAGTTATCGGCGCTGTTTACTAGACTACAATGTATATCACTTGATGTAATAATACCTGTCTTGGTGGGTATGGCTAACTCTATACCTAAAATAGGGCAAATGAGTAAAATTTCAATTTTACAAATTTTATAATTTTATTTAAATTCAGTAAGAGAAAGTCAGTGTATGTATGTTTCATATAATTATTTTTTAATTTTAAGCAGATATAATTTTCTCTAATTTTATATCTTCAAAATTCATTCCGCCCTGTTTTCTTTAAGTTTCTTTATTTCTGTTTTAAACATTTTCAACCGACCATTTACTAATGAATTTCACTGTAACAGCAACCAAAGAGAGTAAAGAGAAGAGAAACAAATCCAACCACTCGCTCGGACTCGTGAGGGAGAAACTGTATAAATACAGCGACGGACAGTCCATGAGAGGTCAGTTCAATACAGCTCGATACAGTTCAATATAGTTCACTATAGTTCATCATCTCGCCAGTCACTTCGTGTCATTCTCATACCACTCTAGGTTAACCATTCTCTACTGCAAAGTCCAGCAGACTGTCCCAGTATTATTATACATAGTTCACCAGTGTTACCCCAATCTTCTTATTTCATCAACCAGACCCAAATTCTCTCCACCTAACACATCCATTATATTGGTGGCAGCGGTGAGATGATGTAACAGCAACCAAAGAGAGTAAAGAGAAGAGAAACAAACCCAACCACTCTCTCGGACTGGAGTGGGAGGAACTGTATAAATACAGTGACGGACCATCCATGAGAGGACAGTTCAATACAGTTCGATATAGTTCAATATAGTTCACTATAGTTCATCATCTCGCCAGTCACTTGTGTCATTCTCATACCCAACTGCCTTAACTTTGTGAACTGCCACTACCTTAACCATTCTACTTTAAGTCCAGCAGACTGTGTCCCATTATTATTATACTATTAACCGTGTTAACCCAGTCTTCTTATTTCATCAACCAGAGACTCAAATTCTCTGCACCTAACTCATCCATTATATTGGTGGGATGATGTAACAGCAACCAAAGAGAGTAAAGAGAAGAGAAACAAATCCAACCACTCGCTCGGACTCGTGAGGGAGAAACTGTATAAATACAGCGACGGACAGTCCATGAGAGGTCAGTTCAATACAGCTCGATACAGTTCAATATAGTTCACTATAGTTCATCATCTCGCCAGTCACTTCGTGTCATTCTCATACCACTCTAGGTTAACCATTCTCTACTGCAAAGTCCAGCAGACTGTCCCAGTATTATTATACATAGTTCACCAGTGTTACCCCAATCTTCTTATTTCATCAACCAGACCCAAATTCTCTCCACCTAACACATCCATTATATTGGTGGCAGCGGTGAGATGATGTAACAGCAACCAAAGAGAGTAAAGAGAAGAGAAACAAACCCAACCACTCTCTCGGACTGGAGTGGGAGGAACTGTATAAATACAGTGACGGACCATCCATGAGAGGACAGTTCAATACAGTTCGATATAGTTCAATATAGTTCACTATAGTTCATCATCTCGCCAGTCACTTTGTGTCATTCTCATACCCAACTGCCTTAACTTTGTGAACTGCCACTACCTTAACCATTCTCTACTTTAAAGTCCAGCAGACTGTGTCTCATTATTATTATACATAGTTAACCAGTGTTAACCCAGTCTTCTTATTTCATCAACCAGACCCAAATTCTCTCCACCTAACACATCCATTATATTGGTGGCAGCGGTGAGATGATGTAACAGCAACCAAAGAGAGTAAAGAGAAGAGAAACAAACCCAACCACTCTCTCGGACTGGAGTGGGAGGAACTGTATAAATACAGTGACGGACCATCCATGAGAGGACAGTTCAATACAGTTCGATATAGTTCAATATAGTTCACTATAGTTCATCATCTCGCCAGTCACTTTGTGTCATTTTCATACCACTCTACCTTAACCATTCTCTATCGTAAAGTCCACGCAGACTGTGTCTCATTATTATTATTATTATTATACATAGTTAACCAGTTTAACCCAGTCTTCTCATTTCATCAACCAGACCTAAATTCTCTCCACCTAACTCATCCATTATATCAGTAATAATTTCCTCTTGTTTTTTATTCATCGCTCATAAAAAGTTTTATTAATTCATTTTTTTTTCTTTTTTAAACACATTTTCATTTTAAAAAACACAAATTCATCCTTTTATTCATACTTCATTTTTTTATATGTTCACTATTTAATTGATAATTACAAAATTATATTAGTAATGCCAGATTGATAGAGTAAATGATATAAGTGTCAACTCTTGTACAGCATCCATATATGTCAGGTGGAGGACTTGGTTTTTTTTTTGGCAGTAGTGTTATAATATGTGTGAGTCTATGTTGCAAACAAGCAACGTAAGAAAAGAGATCACCACTGGGAATGGTACTTCAAATGAAAAATAAGTTTGCACTTATGAGTTTGTTAACCTCATATTTCAAGTAGTATCATATATCAGTTGGAGACTTTAGAAAGACGAAGCTGTGAAGGCGGTACCTACCACATCAAAGTAAGTGTTTGTGTGTGTGTGTGTGTATTCTGTGTTTCAGTGTTTAGGTTACAGTAAAGGAGAAATACTATTTGGTAGCTGACGCTTGAATATAGCGACCGCCCACTAGGATTTTCCATCTCATACGCTCTTGTCCACAGACATTATCATTTGCTACCAGGCTTAAAGTACTTCTAAACACCCTTTTACCCACTCTCTTTAACATCCCTAACCCCCCCCCCCCGTTCACACTTTCATCTGGTGTCCAATGAAGTAATAACACTAGAGAACTAGATAAGAAGGTCTATCTCTCTCTATCACTCTCTCTCTCTCACTCTCTCTATACAGGAAATAAGCGTAGTGCTTTATACCCACTACGCTCTCTAGTGCTCTACCGTAGAGGTTAGATAGCATTATGTAATAGGGTATTTGGTTACGCCACCTACTTAGCACTCTATACTTACCCAGAAATTTTCTCTCTTCTAGCCTTGTTTGATATACTAACTTTATACATAAAATTTCGTTTATAATATTAACCATATGCTTGTTTTAACTTAAGAGATACCACTTCTAAACATATTACATCTAAAGTCCACTTCACTAAACAACTTAGGAGTTTCAAACAATATTTCAAAAAAAACTGTAAAGTGAAACACTCACACAACTTTCTCATACTGCATTTCTCATGGTGCTAACTGCAATTTCTACAAAATGTCAAACTTTTGTTTACAAAATATTAGTTTTCATTAACATTATCCAGGAAGAGAAGAACCCCTACACCATTATGATATGGTCTTTAAAGAAAAGTCAGGTCCCATATTCCTGGGAAGCCCCTGAATGAATTTTCTCAAAAAAAAAACAACTGTCAAACAAGTGATACATACAAACGTATACATATGTATTTTGTGAGTATGTTTGTATGTTCTGTAATCCAACAAATGTTTTTGGAGAAAATTGCAAACATCAGAAAAAAGAGTAATTAATATTGTATTCTCGGTCACCGATTTTCTTCAAACTTTCGTAACTCATTTAATTCTTCTTAAATTATAAAAATCAATAGAATCGTAAAAATTATTGAAATAGCTCTCTCAAAGGTGTTCTATATCTGCTCTCCCACAGATCTCCTTTATATACAAAGAATATTAAAAGAAAATAGTTGAATCCTTTTTTTTGAGCAAAACAAAAAAAAATCTAATGTGAAACACTCACACAACTTTCTCTTACTCCAGTTCTCAAAATTATAATTTAACAAATTTTATAGTTTGTGTACCAAATTTAATGAATGAAATTCGTAGAAAACTGAAAAAAACTGTTCAGTAAAAGCGCACTTCCGGTTTACTAATTTTCTTGAAACTCAGAATTTAGGCTATCTATTTATTTCTAATTAATGTTGTTTGGATGATAGAATTGTATAATCAACTATGATACCACTTTAGAGGAAACTGTGACCCCACCGCTCCCCTAAAAATGCCCTTAAATGAATTTTCCCAGAGAAATATTTTAAATAAAAGTTATTGATCATTGTATGTTTAGTTTATATAAGATGTTTCAAGAAAATCGGCGGAGACGTTATTGAGAAAATTGCAAAAAAGTAAAGTAATCAACTAGTAAAGTGATACTTCCGGTTGAGGAATTTTTACAGATAACGTAGGGTCAGATCCCATGGTGATACCTAAACTGAATGTTAAGTTTCAACTTTCAACGGTTTTTCGTTTTTGAGCTATGCTGTTCAAATACATACACACAGACCATTTGCTAAAAACCACTTATTTGGACTCAGGGGACCTCAAAATGGATATTACCGGTATCGATATCGAAAGTTTGACCCGATTACAATACTTCCTCTTACTGGGCGTAAGAGAAAGTAAAAATAATCCATTTAGCAATATATAATTTTTGGTTGAGTGAATTTATCTGAAATCTTGTCGGACCCAATGGTGATACCAGAGGAATTTCAAGTTTCAATCTCCTTATTTTATTATTAAGTTATTATGCTATTTAGATGCATATATAGAAATACACCCACATATATACATATATATGTACTCGTATATCCAAATGTGGCACCATATTATCTACTCTTTTCGACCAACAAAGATCACCACCAAGATGGGAGTGTTTCTTGCAGAGATTCAAGTGGTATAATTATTTATGTTAACAATATTTTTGTTTGGCCGTTTTATTAAACAAGCAAAAAATTAGTTGGCTATAGCCAAAGAAGAAACTTTTTATTTTTAAAAAGTTTATTCAACGTTTCGGACACCTTTGGTGTCCTTCCTCAGGAACTACAAAACTAAAATTCGGAAATAAAGAAAATTGTATAATAAAAATTAAAACATACAAAGTTTAAATAATTTTATAATTGTGTAATAATTATAAAATTATTTAATCTTTAAATCTTTTATTTTTATTATACAAATTTTCATTATTTCCGAATTTTGTGTTGTAGTTCCTGGAGAAGGATACCAAAAAGTGTCCGAAACGTTGAATAAACATTTTTTTTTAAATAAAAAATTCCTCTTTAGCCCCAGTCAATTAATTTTTTGTTTGTATAATTATTTATGTATGTAGCGAAGCTAGCATCCAATAAATAACCTCTCCATAATTGATCAAATTATCGACTACAAATGTCAACTATGTCAGCCGGCAACTGATTGCAACTTTTTTAGAGCATGGCTGCCTTGCACTCACTATGTTTTAGTGGTAAAGTATTACAGTGTGTAAACTTTTAAATGTTGGTAAAGAAAATTATGTCAGTTGGTCACATTAAGTTAAGCGAGCTTCGTTATAATATTTGTATGTACTTTGGGCAGTAAAGTAAATTAATACAGTATATATTACATAATTTGGATAATACATAATTCAGAATTGTGTTTAGCATTTATTTTTTAAATAAAGAAATATTACTAAATTTTTTTACTAATTGCCATAACCATTAAATATATAAATATAATAATAATATAAAAATAAAGATAATTTTTTTTTTAAATATAACGTAACTTGAAATCTTTCTCTCCCTCAGCTGGATAAATATTATTTGAAATAAATTATGTCAAATAACCCAGTTTTACAATGTATTTATTGCAACAAAATTATTTGTTATTTGAAATGACGAGCATGTAATAATTTATATCGAAAATGTTTTTTAAAATATTATATTCTTTAATTTTAAAGTTGAACTTTACCAGAATTTAACAATAAGTTTTTATTTTTTTGTGAATTTGCATTCACATCACATATATTAAAATCTTAAAGTTTCAGTCCGGTTGTGCTGCCCTTAGATATTTTCTTCTTAGGAGCCTCTACAGCTCATTGTCTGGTGATGGACATGTTGTCTGTTACGAGAGAACTCTGTCCGGAGGCTGGCAGTGCACTGAGAAGGCTCCATGCGCCAATGACCATAGATGTTGACGCGCCTAAAATTAAAAAAAAACAAAAATAAAAAATAAAAAAAATTTAAATTTATCTTTCTTTCAACCATTAACTATCAAACAACTAAAAGCATTTAAGTGGTATATCCGGTTCGGTATTTAATATAAACTTCAATTTGCCGCTAACTGCGTACAATAATTTTATTTCGAGGAAGGTATTATACTGCTGCCTTGATAATAATTTACTAATCTATATTAGGCTGTGTCCTAAGTGTTGAGAGGGTGATGCCCTATGCATTTCTCAATCTCAGTCAGTCGCTATCTGACACTCGTTGGATTATAATAAATTAGTCTTTTGTCGGCTAAGCGGCTCCGGTTCTCTCGGGGCTGCATAGGTTTATTGTGAAAACACATGGTTGTTATTTCCGGTTGCTTTCCTGCCATGCAGTTTCTAGAAGTTCGTTTAATTATTATCTGCGAACACCAGCCAAATAGCAGTGTATTGGTGAAGACTCTAGTCTTGGAAGCACATAAGAATTATTTTCTTAAGCCTAATTTTCCTCTCCCATTTTCCCCGATATGGGCTAAGACCACACAGATCTTCCACACTGGAAACCAGGATTCTGCGTTTCAAAGTAAGCACCATTTCTTTGGCTTATTGAAAGTGATAATAAATAATATTTGCTATTCATTTTTTAATTTAATTTATGTACTCATTTTTCCATATCCTGATCTACCCATTCCACTAAGAAATTTAAAGGCTCTAGTATCATCATCATTAAGGGGGAAATATGGCACAATAAGTAGATATCAAGGAAGCTGGACGAAAGTGGAAGAAAATGGTGGAAGCAAGCAGCAGGATTCCAGCCATTCTTCCGCGTTCGGTTGCTGTTGCCTGTTTTCGTATGCTGACGGGCCACGATCTGTAACCCAAAAGCACCTTCACCGTGTAGGGATTGTTGACATCCTCCATTGCCCTTTGTGCGGCGGGGAGGACATGACAGTTAAGCACTTAGCTCTATGCTCTGAACTAAAAGATGTCATCCGAAATCTACTTTCATGGGTAATGTACATTTCTGGGCTTCCAGAAAAAGAATGACCGAAAGGCCAAACTAATGGCGTTGAAAAAAAAAAATATCCATATAATTTTTAAATTTAATTTATATACAGATATAAATTAAAAATAAATTTATATATTCATTTTTTCCCATATAATTTTTAATAGATTAATTTCCCATTTTGCTCACCAATTATATTATAAACAATCCACTCAATATTTTCACTCAGTTTATATTTTTTTTGCAGTTTTCTATTAATCAGAGCCCACCAGAGATATCTCACCTCAATATATATTTTTATTTTTTCCATTTATTGTGTTTGCTAAACATATCCGTTTTGGAATATCTCGGAACAACCTGCAGAAATCAGGACATGAAAGAATGTTTTTCCCCTCTTTATAAATGTCTACATGAAAATCCAAAGCTGCTTCTGGTCTAGGGGTATGTGTATGTGTTTGGTAGGGTGAACACTATAAAAAAAAAAATTGATGATCAAACTGGATTTTCCATTTAGTTATAAAGAGTGGCATTTTTATTTCTGTTCCTTTTTTTATATATATTTCTCTAAATATCTTGAAAACGATGTGTGGTAGCTATATTTAGCTCCCTGTTAATCCCCAGGAGATGAGAGTTCTCTAGTCTGCTGGCCACACTAGCTAATCGACCGTTAGAACAAGCTAGAATTCTAACTAGCCAACGCTGCCGTTCTATGCTATTAACACCGCTCATGACTCGGTCACTCTAACCTCTTTGTACAATCCTTTTCTTGACTGTGTTGTGTCTATTATTTTTATTAAAATTCTTGCAATTGTTAATTATTGTGTATTGAAAATAAATTACTTAATTGATTAGGCCAATAAATATAAGTTGAATAATTTAATTTTTTTTTTTTTTTTTTTCTGATATGTATAAATAAGTTTAAAAGTCATAACTGCAATCTCCAAAAATAAGCAAATGAAAAGCCAGTTCTTTTAGTTCTTTTAGAAATGACTTAAATTAGAATAATTAATCAGTATTGTACACACACACACACACACACACACACACACATATATACATACATACACACACACACACACACACTTCTTCAAAATGAAGATGATAGGTTGAGCAGTGAAAGGAGTACTAATTTGGTCATGAATTGGTTTCCCAAAAAGGCTAAGTAGAGAGCTAGCGGCTTTGTTATTATTAATCAAAGGTTTAGTTGCTTTGACGAAAACTCTAATTATCATACGACTCAAGTAACAAGTCCTTTGAACTTTACGAACGCCTCACCCTCATAAAAGTATGGTCACGATTTTAAAATATTTCATTGATATTCATGCATCGTAAGTCCATCCATCCATATATATTTTCCTTAATTATATTAGCTATGGAAATGAATGAATGATGCAAAAAGGTTTTTCTCTACTTTTTTTTTTTTTTTTGGTGCCTTTCCCATCATTTTCTTCTTTTTTTTTTTTTTATCTAAAAACTCTGACAAAGTTACAAAGGAGTGTTTGTACTGAAAATTGAATACTGAAGTGAATACACTGGCTATATCTACGATGTAAATAAATATTAATATAGCAAATTTTGGCTCTAATCTAACTCCAGTATTAAGTTCAAGAATTTAATATTAATTTATGTTATGACATTAATAAAAATAAATTGGAGTCATTATTTCCTGATATTCTACAAAAATTCCGTAAATAATATGAATTACATAATAAATTATTTATTTTTTCTGATGGTATTGATACTAGTGATGAATATTAATATATCAGTACTCCCAAGTTGTATCTTGGTTAGATCTTGGATGATAATATATTTGACATCATCAAGGCAAAAATGGTTAAGGAACAAAAAATTATAAAAGAAGGTAATTATAAAAATTTATGTACTTATGGCAACTATTATCTTAAGCAGTATCCTATTTTATTAGGATATTGGTCGATCCGCGCAATAAGTATTGATTTATGAATGTACATCAATGTTCCACGTCAATATGAGCATCTAAGCAAGTGAACCCACTATCAAAATCTTAGTTTGCTACAAATAATATTGTTTGGTTGCTTATAGTTAGATTTATAGCTAGCTGAAACAGATAAAATGGATTTGGCATTTCATTATCCTGCAGGCGCATCGGTTATAACGCCAATCCACTTGACCTGAAACAATATTGTGCTGGAGTCTTTTTTGACATTTCCAAAACATTTGACTGCGCCTGGCACGAAGAAATCTTACAGAAACTCAAGGGTATCCTACCAAGTACCTATTACCTTGTCCTAAAATCCTACCTGCCCAACCGTTCCTAACAAGACACCCAACGATCTTCCACTTCTCTAATTCATCCCAGCCTAGGCGGTATCCTGGCACTATCCTTTATACCATATACACTGCTGGTACCCCACAGCATCCTAACACAACCGTTTATAGTTATGCCAACGACACCGCAATCCTTTCCTCTTATAATGAGCCCATAATCACTCATCGTTTCCTTCAAACCCAGCTCTGATCACTCGTGTCCTGGTTAACGAAATCTAGAATAAAAATCAACCCTAACAAATCCATTATATTGTATTCACCATACCTCCAGTTTACCTATTCAACATCCTATCCAACCCGAAGACCAAGCTCCTTATCTTTGTTTACTAGTTGCAAGCGACTAACCTGGAGCCTATATACCACACTTAAACAGACATTCCTCAACAACCTTTTCAGACTACTTGCTAGGCTCCTTGACAAGCACTCCAAACCACTCTGTTGGAAGAAAGACGACTCTTTACTTCATCCATCTGGGTGTACTTACTAGAACTCTACGGACCCACAAAACGTACAAACCTCAACAGATAAAAGCCTGCAGTCCAAAATCCACCGACGCATAGTCGATGTTCCTTATTACGTTTCTAACCATACAATCCACACAGATCTGAAGATTCCTTTTGTCCAAGATTTAGCCAAGTACAAGAATTTCACAGCATCCCAATTCTCTAGCACAAACCCTCTCCTCCAACACACTTCCCCAGACAATCCTGTAAGGTGATTGAGACGCCATTTGCCCCGCGACCTTCTGGGTGACTAATGGCAGTTGTCACTGGATAATCAGGTCTTAGCCTATTTACTTGTTGCGTATTTATTCACATATGTAGTAGCCAATATTCCGTAAAACAACAAACAAAAAAAAAACTATTTTGGATTATTGGTCTTTAAATCTTGACAGTTTATCCAAGATTCATTTTGTAATCATCAATCGAAAGCGCACATCATCCATCATCAGAAGGCCATGGTAAACATTTAATGTCACAATTTTATGCATAATGCAAAGGCTATTGTACATTATTCGTGTCTGAGGTTTACTCTGAACTGATCTGGGGCGAATCCCGGAATCAGTTGATCACGATAAAATATTTAATGGGCTAAAACGGAAAAAAAATCTCTGATGTTTACCAACTACCTATTGCAAACTCAACTAGCCTAGTTGTCACGCTCATGATTTAGCATTAAGAAAGAGTTCTTGTGAGTTTCGGCAAGGGTAATAAGGTCTCTTGTCCAAAAGAAATGTAAACATTAGTTTGAAGGATTAAGTTATAAAGATAAAGAATACATTTCAGAGGGCATTTATTGAAGAGAAATCGGAAATGATGGGCAATAAAACTAGTTTATACAATTTCATCTATATGTCCATTTACTAAATTGTTTTGGGAGTACTCTGTAATATTTGGAATCATTTAGATAAGATTTATTTTGCAGGAATGGCTATAAAGTAAGGGAGGGGGGTTACCAGTCAGGGCAGTCTTCTTTCTTATTAAGGTCTACCTTACGTTAGGCGTGTCCAGATTTTATGGACGCAAGGCAGTAAAGTTACTACTCAATTATCAATAGTTTCTTAGACTGATAATAATATAATCACTGCGGCAGTAAGCTTGAAATATATCAATAGTAAGAGCTCATTGCTGTTAGAGCATTTTTATTGCTCAAACTGTATTAGCATTTATTAAAAATGCAAAGGCATTAATCATGGAATGAATAATCCTATCTGACATTTACTTAAAGCACTAGAAATTTAAGATGTTACACACAAAGTAAGAAGAAAATGAACAGTTTTTCAGTAATAATAATTAAGTACTGAGAAAATAATACGTATACTTCCTTACAATTCTTAATAATTAAAATAAAAAAAAAAATGAAAGAGGAACACACAAAAAAACTGTCGGTCACGAAAATTTGTTTTGCATATATTTAAGTATATTGAATAATCAGTGCAAGATGGATGTTTAGTGTGCGTGTGCTGTCAAGGCTTTACTTGGCGGCGGTTGAAAGATTTCAAATATGAATACTAATGTGAATTATTATTATTATTATTAAAGTATTTAAATATAAATAAGAAAAATTGAATGACCTAACAAACAACATTGTGATAACAACGCTGCAACTTTGTATTAAACGGTCGGACTTATATTCAACAAATATTAAACATTCTTCTGGACTTGAAAAAAAAAAATTGTTGTGAAACATCCACACGAATCAAATTAGTGTGATTTAATTGAGTGACAGTTTTTTTTTTTTTTTAATTACAATGTTTCCGAACGTTTGCTATAAAAAAATCTGCCTTGTTGACTAAGATTGTGAAGTATGTCAGTATCTAACTTGCAGTCGATCAGAGGAGCTTCGACGTTGTTAATACTTGCTTTGGCTAGTTGGTCTGCCATCTCGTTTCCTTTTATTCCTATGTGGAATGGTATACAAATTAAATTTGTAACTTTTCTGGTTTCTTGAAGATAGTGTTGAGGAATTTGTGTTTGCCGGATCTGGTTGTCTGTTGATATTTGTCTTGTAGTGCTATCAAGGAATTTATGGAGTCAGAGAAAATTAGAAATTTTGATTAGTCGGATGTTTTAATTAGATTGAGGGCCTTTTGCATTGTTGTGAGTTCTCCTATTAGAATACTTGCGGTTTTGGGGAGTCTGTGTTTTGGCATCATTATTAAAAACTATCCCTAGCCCAACTCCATCTTCTTTTTTTGAAGCATCGGTGTATAATATGTGCTGGAATCCTTGGTGTTTGCTAAATATTTATTGATATATCTGGTGAAAAATTAATGAAGGTGTGGTATCTTTTTGGAAATTATGCAGTGACACATCACACGGCATTGTCTGGAATATCCAGGGTGGGTGTTCATATTCGGACGTTATTAGATTGGAGGAATTTCTGAGCCCAAGGAAGACAGGATTTGCGAGAGCTGCCGATCGGTACTAGTAGGTTATACTAATGAAAGGACTATTTGTGTAGGATGGTTTTTAATGGAGAAGTCTTTAGTAGCGTAGCGACAGAATAGTAATTTTCTTCTGATTTCTAGGGACATTTCACCGGCTTCGCTGAGTATACTCAGTCTTGGGCTGGTAGGAAATGCTTCTAGGGCGATTCTTAAGCTTGTCTTTTGTACGGGGATCAGATTAAAATAATAAATATAGTTGTTAGTCAGGTTAAATGAGTTCTCAACACACTGTACTCTTTTGAATGCAGTCTGATATTAATACTCCATTAATGCTAAGGTATGAAATATAATGTCACAGTTTCCCCAGAACAGCTATAAAATTAAATTTAAAATTTTTTCCGAATAAAATTTCAGCTAAAAGTGAACAGTCATTAATATATGGAATTAGCATTCAAAGTTTAAAGAAAATCGGTGGAGCCATTTTTAACATTCTGTAAAGTCGCAATTTTGGTTTAATTTTGGTAAAAATTTTGTTCAATCTTGGACTTTTAGCAATTTATTTAAGTATCTTAGAATTGTAAATAACTAGAGTGACAGTCAAGAACACAACTGAGACATGAATATTGTCTGGCGAAGATGAGCGAACTCTGAAGTTATGGGAGAGGGACGATCCCCAGGAAATTTCATGGGCCAGTGAAGGAACGGGATTGGTGGAGGAGATTAGGCCGAATGCAGAGCTGAGGATTTTGTACCAGGAACCAAAGGACTCGTGGGCATCATTAAAAAAGGGCGCCTGAGGAGGTTGGGTCATGTGGAGCGAATGGAGTTGGACCATGTGAAAGTCCAGCCCAGTGGAAGTTTAGTTGTTTACACAAAGAATGTAATCCGTCTATGAAGTTTACAGTGGGTAATTGTTAGTGAATTGCTGGAGTTCACTATGGATTCGCTGTGCTCAAGTAGTAGTACATATAAACAACGTGATTTTTATGAAAGCTGAAAGTGGGAGTGTATGTCTTGTTGGTAATGTTAGGATGGGAAGCCAAAGTTCCCTGAAGAATGGCTTCCTTCCTCGAGCTTTTAAATACAATAGTAAGAGATATCAAAAAGAGATGATGAATTTCTCATCAGATTTCATTTCGTTTTTTAAATGACTTGAATCATTGTCCAGATACAGAAGAATGCTCTAAAGGGATAAAATATACTTGTTACGGTTGGGTCCGCAGAGCTGGAAAGCATCAGAGATATTTTCCGTGATAGCCCGCATTTGTTTGTGGTCATCGACCGCTTTCGGGCGTTTGCCTATCATCAGGATGCTTTTTGTCAAACACTGTGATAACACAGACTTGCACAGAGCAAATTTAGTGGATAGTTAGCATCCAGATGATGGGCGAACGTCCGAAACCGGTCGATGACCACAAAAAGAAGCAGACTATCACGGCAAAAAATATCTCTGAGGATAAAATATACATTTTGCATTAACGCCGGAACTTTCGACATCTGATACAACATCTATTTCAACTTTTGAAAATCGATTGTTGAAAATACTTTTGAGAAAATTTTAAACTGAAAAACTACTTTGGAAAAACGAATTTGGTGTTTGAGTTACTATTTAATCGAAATTTCTTTATCACTTAAAACAAAATATCCTTGCGTTTAATTTGTTGCTAGGTTCACCCGGACAAAATAGTGCAGAATATTGTTTCTAAATTTAATAACTTTTTATATAAATTTAAAAATAATCGCCTCTCTCATATTGTATGTATAAAATGATTGAATGAATGGTTTTTCCTCGTCTCCCTTCCATTGTTAGTACACTCTCTCAAGGCTGACAATGTAAATGTTTCATTAAAAACCGCGACATTTATTTTTAAGGTAACACACTTTGTTGCATTGACCCTTTATTTTCATTTATTTTTTTTTAATTAAGGCGCGTCAACAGCTATGGTCATTGCGCCCGGAGCCTTCTCAGTGCACTGCCGGCCTCCGGAGAGTGACCTCTCATTACAAACAACACTATCCATCCTCGGACTGTGAGCTGTAAAGGCTCCTAGGATGAGAAAATCTACTTAACCGTTTATTATTATTAATATTATTTTTTCTATTCTATTTATTTAATTTAATTATTTTCATTCATTATTGTTTGCTAATTAAGATTTATGTTTTGTAATTTTTTTTTAAAGAGAGCCCCTGAAGAGGCAGACAAAATTTGCCGAAACGTCGGAACAACAATATTTGTTTTTTTACCGCAGCAAACACCTGGCCGATATGCCTGTATATCCATGTATATATGAAATTTGATTTTTCATTTTGCCTGATTGTATTAGTTTATTGGATATATATTATTCTCAATCAAACTCTATATACTCAGGTCAGGACTTATATATATATATATATATATGTCTTTATATGTTTGTTAGTGAAAACGGTATTGGCTAAACCGCATAGACGATTCAACCCACGATTTACTTTTTAACGAAAATCTTGTTCTCCCAACATGGAGGGGCCCCATATTTCAGAATTGCATTGGATAGGTCTGCCGCACGTGTCTTGAAAACCAGAACTTCCGTTTCCCCTCTTCAATAACCTTATCAAGTCTATCTAAACTTGTTTTTATTGGGTTGATTTTATAAATTGCTATCCTTCCTAGAAACAGTTTTATTTTCGTTAGCCATTTTATTAGAAGTCAGTTGGAAAGAACGGTGTTATACCAAGAGCGGATTTACCATTATTACATTTCTTCTAAATAAGTTATGTATAAGAATTTATTTTTATTTAATGTGTAAATAAAACTGTTTACTTGAAGAGATCAACTTTAATAAAGTTCCAATACCTAGTGGATCTCATGTATTCGCAAGAGAATAATTCAAAAAGATAATGTAAGGGTGTTGTGAGGAGATGTTGGTTGTTGAAGATGATAGATAAATAACACCTTAAGATATATAATTGATATATGTAAATATATAACTGACTGTATACCAAAGACTTTACACTTTAGAGTTTAGAACCTAACTGAACTGACAGACTGACGTGGCTAAACGATATGTACGGAGTGGTTGTTTAAGTGTAAGACTGAATTTTTCAGAATGGTTTCTGACTGTCTCTCTCGTATTTATATAAACAGAGCCCTCTCCTCTCTCTGTGCGCGAGGGGCTGTTTATGAGTGGTGGGGGTTCACTCGCTAGAGTGGATGAGTGGTGGGGGTTCACTACCCCTACAATAAGAATAATATTGTTGTAGCATACTGAATGAACTGCATGTATTTAAGAGTGTCAATTTTTTTAAAAGATAGTAAGTAGCTATGTATAGGCTAATAAAAGTGACTCGATATATTTTCAAAATTCAAGTGAATGTGTATCAAATCAAGTAAATATTCGGCCTTTGACATGGCAATTGGGAGGTTTATTATGGCGATATTCTTCCTCCTCTTACAATACCACGGTCACCCTTTATACTTTTGCCGGCTGATTCCACGCTCTGTGTGGGACTTTTTTTAATCCATTTTCTTTTCGACACTGAACAGAGAAGTTTCTCCGCGTGTGCGTCTATTATTAAGAATTGTAAATAGTGATTATTATTAGTAAGAGAAAGCAAAATAATTGTTTGTTTGCTCACGTACTAAGCGTACTTATCGAAATACAGGCCATCATGTTCTACAACTTGAACACATCTGTGAGTCAACTATTCGATTTCCTTCCGATACCTAGAGCTGGAGGCGAAAACCTTCAAAAACCCCGATATCTCTTCCTCCATGTTTGTAACTTTGTACCATGTAAAAAGTGGTCCATGGAGCGAAAGATATGGTAATCAGAGGGTACCATTTGGACTGTAAGCTGCGTGCTCGAACTTCAAATTTTCAATCAATCACTGAGAACTTTTGATGTGAATGTGTGTGCGGCCTTGCGTTGTCTTGTTGAAGGAGTTATTCTTTCAATTAACTAAGACGGATATTTCGCACCCAAAAAAGGAATGTACGCATTCTATCTGAGTAGAGTAGAGTTCGGATGTAATCGTACAACCGTCAGAAACTAGCTCAAGACGAATGACGCCCTCGTAGATCTATCCCCTTTCTGGTCGGGA
Source organism: Triatoma infestans (assembly GCA_011037195.1). Classification (NCBI taxonomy): domain Eukaryota; kingdom Metazoa; phylum Arthropoda; class Insecta; order Hemiptera; family Reduviidae; genus Triatoma; species Triatoma infestans. The sequence goes on along the minus strand of JAAEAF010014698.1, from coordinate 67,207 downwards.
GACGGTACAGCTGATTGGCCTGATATAATCCATTGTTTTTGTTTGTTCGGATTGTCGAAATAAACCCACTTTTCATCGCAAGACTTATACTCGGCGTGCGGCTTGTTGGACGTAAATTAATGTGGATGTTTCGGCAGCTTCTGGGAATTATGACGGCTACATGCAGGAGGTGGTTAATGGTTGAGTGGCATCCGCCTAATGCACCTGAAAAAATTTCCTGGTACTGGTGCGAGGATCCAGCTCTACAACTGTCGCCAGAAATGCTGAAACTAAAGAGTGAGAACGTCCTGGACGAAGCTTACTTTTCATGCTCAAATCCTCTCTGATTTTGTTAAATCAGATCTGAGCTGCCCGTGATCAGTAGAGAGTTCATACAGAAACTTCCCTTTCCACTTGATTAATTTCGGAAGTAGCGTTTGGATAGTAGCCTTTTCTAATGTAGTGACACAAAATCGTCCGAATTTCTAGATTTAACTAGTTCATTTCTAAAATCGCTCATAAATCTCATAGATCTTTCCACAAGCTGATCAAACATAAACCCTGTAGTATAAGGGGCGTAAGAAACTTATCGTAAACTAGTGTGAAGTAAAGTAACTTTAAGGATTAAGGACGTTAAAGTACTATTGAGGATTAAGTGAAAAAAAAAACAGAAAGACTTTTGTCACATTTTGCATAATAAGCTCAAGAAGAATATTGGATAGAAAAGCTATGTGTCGGCTGGGAATACCAGCTTGAATACAATTGTCTGTAACGAAAACTCACACGAGTCTTACTGTAATTCATATAGTTATAATTGATAAATTTCCTTCAAACTTGGCCTTTTTACTTAATTTTTAGTGCCTCAATATTATAAAGGAGAACCTGAACTGCAGTTAAACAACATTTTTGAATAGAGCCGGAAACATCTCTAACAGCTCTAACATCAATTTCATCGAAAAAAAATTTCAAATAAAAGTGAATGAATGAATGAATGAATGAAAGAAAAAATTCTGTATTTAAGTCATAAGACTATTACAGTGAGTTTGAGTTACATATACATATAAACAACATAAATTCATTTCAAATATTAAAACAAAATTTTTTTATTTTATTTTTTTTCCAGAAAGAAATTAGATAAAATTATATAATAGAAAGAAAAGGAATTACAAAATCATCTAGAGAAAAAATAAATTAAAGTTACTCATTACAAATAAACGCTCTTATCTTCAGAGCTGTTCGAACAAAATAAGTAATATTTTTAATTTCACTGATACTGGGCGACAAAAAGAATTGAGTAAAAATTACCTTCATTACAATTCGAGTACATTGGCAAATAATGTAACCTAGCCGAATGATACATTCAATTAAAAAATGAAATAAATTCTCAGTTTTTTGTAGATTACATATCGAGCAATTAATTTGAGGATCCAATCTCACGGTGCAATTATTATATGTTAATTTGACAGTATATTTGCCAGAGGTACGTAACTGAGCCAGTGTTCTAAGGAAAGCGATGGGGATGCTATAATGAAGATAACTATTAAATTGCTGTAGAGTGACTATGTTTCTATAAAATAAATTGTAGGAACGTTGGTTTACACAATCCAGGTCTCTTAGTTTAACAGAGTTGCTAAATTTTACCAAAATAAGATGTAGTTGTGTTTTAATTTTAACGGGGTCGCTAAAAAATAATGGGTCAAACGCTCCGATACCCTCCAACAATTGACGAAATCGCGATATCCAGTTATACTTCCCCGGAGCAGTTTCCACGTTATCGAGATTCAACAATTTTGTGAAGCAAAGTTTCGGGTAACGAGAATAATCCATTTTTAAAATCTTTAGGATCCATTTAAAGATGAGTTTAAGAATAGTAACACCTATATGTTGTGAGCCAACCTCTAACCTGACCATATAGTGGGGGGTGGTATTAGAGAGTTGCAACAATCTTTTATAAAATGATAGCTGATAGGCTTCCAATTGTTCAATGAAGTCATGTGCCCAGACTGGCGCAGCGTACAACAAAGAGCTCAAACTTATGGCCTCATTCAGTTTTTGTCTTGCTTCCCAGGATCTTACTTTAGTTTTGGCACAAATACCAAGCACCGTTCCAATCGATAACTTATTCCTACAGGAAAATACCTTTATGGCTCGGTTAAAAAGACCAGAGTTACTAAAAAGTAAGCCAAGATAATTGTATTCCGACACCTCTGTCAGTTCCTGATTATTATAATATAATTTGCGGGTCTTTTTAGGTCTACCTCTATGTATCTTTAAAAGCTTTGTCTTATTTATATTAACTTTCAGGCAATTAACTTGACAATATTTATGAAGTAAGTCCATTTTCTTCTGCGCGTCTGTAAGGGAGTCAGCAATAATTACCAAGTCGTCAGCATACATAAGCAGAAAAACATCACAACCCGGACTTAAGTTGATACCAAAGGCACCATTAGACCTGAAGAATTCTTCCATATTACTTATAAAAAGTGAGAACAGTATAGGGCTGAGAGTTTCTCCCTGCAAAACACCCTGTGTAATTTTTATGTCGTCAGTCAAACGCTCCCCACATTTGATTCTCATCACTGCATTCTCATATAAATGACGAACGATCCTAACAAATTTCCCACTCAGTCCCAGTGAAAACAATTTGCTCCACAACAGGGAATGACAGAATGAATCAAAGGCACGCATAAAATCAACAAACACAACATACAGAGTGGTGGACTTTCTGCGCAGATTGAGCTGGATAATTGAGTTAAGAGTGAAGATGTTGTCAATCCAGCCACGATGCGCACGGAAACCAGACTGACACTCAGGAAGGACATTTGCCGCCTCAACCCATGAAAGAAGTCTATGGTTTAAGACTTGAGTGAAAAGCTTAAGAATACAGTTAGCCAAGGTGATACATCTGTAGTTTAAAGGGTCAGAGGCACTGCCTTTCTTATGAAGCATTACTCCACGCATTACTGCCCAGGATTTGGGAACTCTTTCCTCCTCCAAGACTCTGTTGAAGAGCGATTGCAGTTTATACAGCCATCTTTCGGGAAGATTTTGAAAGTATTCATAAGATACGTTATCACTACCAGGAGATTTGTTTCTTTTGGAGACATTTATGGCTGAAACTAATTCTTCATAAGATATGACACAATCCAATATTGGATTTAACACATCATTGTATTGACAGATATCTACTATTCTTGGGGGATATATATTGCTAAAAAACAGTTCCCATTCTGACGTTGAAATTATGCCAATGGGTACTACACCGTTTTCTATATTTATTTATTACTGACCAAAAGCTTTTGGAATCAGTTACCTTAGATAGAAGATCAACTATGTTCTGTTCATATGTTAGTTTTTTCATTTTAACCAATCTCTTATAAATCTTTTTTGAGTTTAAGTAATCCGAGCTGGTACTTGCGGAAAAACCGTCCAACTTACAAGCTTTAAGTTTAATTTTAACAACTTTTTTTTGTTCACGACATTCTATATCGTACCGGGGTTTATAATCGGCACGATGACTGAAGCTTGGCTGTGAGAAATACTTAGTTCTCAACATCCCCACATCAATAGCAGATTCTTTAATTGCCGCCATAAAACTTTCGTGAACTTCATCAACACTGCCGGAAAGGAATTCCGGTGAATCGAGATTCTTGTTATTAAGTTCTAGTTTAAAAGTGGAAGCCTTATCAGCATCCCATCTAATGGCTACACCTTTAGATGGCTTCGGAACGTTTTTCTGTGTCATAAGTTTACAAGCTAAATTTAACTTTAATTTGATAGGGAAATGATCTTTAGTTATTATGTTTAGTAGCACTTCAAAATCATAAATAAAACCCAGATCTTTTATTCCGCAACATGCCAAATCAATAGTCGATTTACCCACAGAGCTACAGAATGTGAACGAACCCTGTACGTCGCTAAGAGATCTACCGTTAATAATTATAAATGAAAAAGAATTTAAAAAGTCTAATAATATTTTACCTCTGGCGTTGTACACTTTGTCCATACTCCTCTGCACTGCACAAAGACTAGTGCCCTCAAATATATGCTCATCCACCGTGTTACAATCGGAGACCCGACAGTTAAAATCTCCACCGAGAAAGAAAGGATAATTTACAAAACTATTTTGTATGAAACTTACGATGTCTTCCAGCATTTCTACCAAACTGGTTAAACAATAAGTTGGGCTCAGATATACGAAACCTAAAATGAAACTGCAGCAGAACGTATTGACTTTAACAAACAACCAGTGTTCACATTTTTCAATAACTTCTACATGAAACACATCGCCGCAATATAAAAGCCAGACCTCCACTCGCTCTACCTACCGATTTTTGTCGAATTGCAGAAGAAGTAATAATTTTACAGTTAGATAGAGGAGAGGGGAGACCAGAACTAAGAACATCGCCAACAACATGCGTTTCTGATAAAAAAATTAAGTAATTCTGACAGTATTCATGTGAGATTTCTGCAATATTTTTAATACCACACAGATTCCACATAATTATATTCACATTTGAAAGATAATCACCATTAGAAGATCCAGTGTCAGGCCGGTAGTTCAGTCCAGTGTTCGATGATTGCTACGGAAGCTGTTTACTAGTGGTGGCTCTAGAAGGGTCCTCAATAGACTTTGATCTCAATCTGTAAGAGAACTGCTCCAGTCTGGCAGCATAAGCCTGCTTCTTCTCTAACTGTTTACTCTCTTGATCCACCTCTTTGAGTTTCCTTTTTTTCCTTATCCTTCACTTTTGTATCGCCAAAACACTCCTCAAGAGATAACTTGGCAGTGCTAGGAGCTTGAAGTTCTTTCAATTTGTATAGAGAACCATCAATCAGCAGCCTATCTACTCTTAGATAGGCGCGGAGGTTGTTTTTTCTAGCTTCAATAATAAAAGGAATAAGATTTTTTCTTACAGACCTTACATTTGGAGAAAAATCTTCAGTTACACTTAAATTATGGTTTTTCAGTGCTTTATTTGCTCTCAGAATTTCATATTTTCGCCATAAACAAATAAATTTGATCACTAAAGGTCTTGCTTTATCTTGCCTTTTGACTCCTAACCTGCGAACTGAATCAATCTCAGTCAAGCTGATAGAAATATGCATAACTTCAGTAAACAATTTATGAACCTCCTTTAATAGTAATTCCATATTTTCATTTGGTAACTCAGCCAAATTGTGTAAAATAATATTATTCTTACGACTAATATCATTTACTATTGTTACACGCTGACGAACTGAACTCAGAGTATTTTCAGTTACTCGTTGTGAGTTCTCTAGTTTGGTAATTCTATCTTTCGCAGATTCCAGTTCAGTTTTATAAATTGCAGTTTGTTCGTTACCTTTACGAACATCTTCCTGAACTTGAGCAATTAGGTTATATATAGCACGAAGATCAGTCTCTTTCTCAGAATTAGGGGCATTATCAACCATGTTAGAAATTATTATTTGTTGTTTTGTTCTACTCTCTGATTTTTTTTTTTAATATTTATATATATTTATTTTTTACTGTTAATAATTTTTTGTTTATTTCTTGTTTAAGAAATAGCAACTTCCAACTTTTAAATGCTAGTTTCAAAAATATTTAAAATAAATTCAATTTAATAGAAATCTGAGTCGAAGAAAATTTTAAATTGATGAAAAATTCGTCAGAATTAGCTGTTGAAATGAATAAATGAAATAAGTATGAGATAAACAAATGCTCTTTGAGAGAATTGTCCACATTACTTTAAACCAGAGCAGGCAAGTAAACAAACATCTGCACTATACTCACTGCAAGATAATGGGCCCCCTCCACACAGTACGAGCACAAGTTAAATATTTAACACAAACTTTATATATTAAAGTTAATGATTGTCTTTTTTTTACCTGTAATATTCGCACTGTTTAAGGTAATTAAAATTTGCCTTCACCAGCTCATTGTTCAAATAAAAAACTACTAACTGTGAAAGTTTCACTACGATTGAATCACTAGAACTATGGATAAAAAACAGTTTTTACAGAGACGATCTTTACTGTGTGACTGACACACTCAAACTCAATTTCAAATAAAAGTGATAGGTTCGTATAATTATTATTATAACAAGTTTGAAGAAAATTGCCGAAAACTGAAAAATTATTAGTAATTACCCATTTCTGGTCAACCGATTTGCTTCAAACTTTGAATTCTGGCAACATATTTAATTTTTATTAATATCATATAGATAGCAGAATCGCACACTCAGAATCCAAGAACTGTTTCTCCCAGAAATTTTCTAAAATGAATTTTTCCCAAAAACTGTTTCAAATAAAAGTTTTGACTATTTATAAGTGTAGTTGATTAACCAAGAATAGAATAAATTTATTCACAACTAAAAATCATAATACAATACAACTAAAGAAAGAGGTTTCAGGCTCCGGTACCTATACACTCTATAAGCTTTCATATTTACACAAATTGAAATAAACATTAATAAGGAAAAAATAACCTTATCTACACAATAAATTAAAGCAGAATGTGCTTTAGCCTCTTATGCTTATATTTTTTATAATTTAAATTATATTTTTAAAGAACTTAAATTGTAGTTAACAATGTTTGCTATATGAGCATAGGGAGCATAGATTTTTACAAGAGGACCTATGATGAATTTTTGTGTAAGATAATAAATAAAACTTGATACGCTGGCAACATCAAGTGCACCATACAAATAATCGATAGGTGTCCATCAGGGAAAGGATCCAAAATCTCAGACATTTGTTTTGAATTATTTGTAATTTTCCATAATTATGTGATGGATGCCAGAAATATATTTTATTTGAAATATATCAAAATTATGAAGAAATTCTAGCACTCGCTGGCAAAAAGTTACACCCAGGTAGAAGACTACCGTTACAAGAAGAGTTCATAGAACTCTGTCACATTTGTCTTTTGCCCTTCTCAAAGGAGAAGATTTGAACTAACAATTAGAAGGCATTCTTTCAGGACAGTCTGAAATAGACATTCAATCAGAACACTTGTCTTTCGCTCTGTTAGCATCAGTGCCAGTCATTAGTTAAAAGTTTTGACTTAAAACATAAGAGTCTAGTTTCAGTATATTAATAAGCATATTGTTGCATTATTAGAACAAGTGTTTGACCAGACAGGAGCTGCGTATAATAAAATTGAATATATATACAGATAGTATATTAATTTTTTGTTAAAAAAATTCAGGTTAAAATTTCTGCTCAAGAGTGGAAACAAGCTGCACATGACGCCTACAGATTTGTCATATATTGTAGTTAAATGTTTTGTGAACGTCAGCATTGAGTCATATACCAGCCCGAGGTATATTTAACTTCTTTGGCCCAAGGAAGGGTATTTCCATTAACTTTGACAAAATGAGTCAGATGTGGCCTCCTGCATGTAAATAAAATTGCTTTAGTCTCTTCAGTATTTGGCCTAATTCTCCATTTATTAAAGTAATAACAGCTTTTTTAGAAAGGCTGTGGACAAATTGTTGGCTATTTGTTAACTCGGAAAGAGGATATAGTGTAGGCAGTATGGTCAGCGAATAGACAGCGATTTGATTTTAACTGTAATTTAGCTAGATCATTGTTAAATATAAAGAAACGGTATTGGTCCCATGTCCGAGCCTTGGCGAACACAATTGACCTTTCACCTGAAAAAGAACTACCGAGAGCGACACAGAATTTTCTATTATTTATGTAGCCTTTGACAAAGTCAATTAAATATCTGGGATTAACCAAGTTCCAAGGCAATTTCCGATAAAAGTGTATAAAACTGAAAAAATAAAATAAAATAAAACAGCATAGTGGAACTTCCATTGAATTATATGACCAAAATTTTATTGTCGGGATCATCTGATAGGACTTAGGCTAACACTACTGATGGGAGGTAGGCTGGTTCGCTACCAAGTTACATGGTGTTCGACCGGCAGGAGGCGCGAAAGATCCATTCTTAACACTAAAGTAAACAAATAGATGTGTTTTACTTTTTTCATTCGTTTGCTGAAACCTATTTATAAGGTTTGGTTGCGTTTGATAGGCAGCTGTCTCCTGGAGTACAATGTAATCTTCGAGTGCTACCTGCTAGTTGTTGGGAATCTACACGCATCCACACTACTATTGACAACGAAACGCTTAGATAATAAAAATTCCGATTAAAAAAAAAAGGCAATTGGAATAATTGCAGTAAAGAATGTTCAGTTTTTCATTTGTTTTTTTCTTTTTAATAAAATCTATTTCTTCCTGACTTTTTCACATATTTACAAAATGATTACTAAATTAAATTTGCCTACATTATGGTGATGAAAATATTACTACTTAAATTCGTATTAATTTGTAAACATTTTACAATGTTAACAATTGTTGATATTATATTTTATAATAGGTATTTAATCAAACAAAACATTATGTGCTAGTTCTGTATACAACAAACACTGGTCATGTTACTATGATATTGTTGCCAATGCTAACATGTAAGCAAATTGTTTATTAATTTGAATGTGGACGTGTTTCACACCACTAATGACCCAAATTAATTTTACAGTATCAGTTTGGCTAAATAGAGAACTAGATAGAATACATCCAGTACTTACTAATGTGGTAGAGATGGATTAATAAATTTCAGGATAATCGTAACAAACACGTTATTTGTTCTAATACCGATTTTCTATCACTGATGGTCTGAAAATTTAAGCTAATCAATGAAAACATTTGAAATATTACAAAGTTAAAGATAACTAAATATTTAGAAAAAATAAGAAGACATTTTTCGTTTGAAAAGAACATTTATTTTTGGTAATAATTTCTATAAACCATATATGTGGTTTCATATTTAAAATGTTTTGTTTATATGTGGTAAATTTATTGTTTAAAAGTCACCCTTATCATTTCTCCCTAAGCAATAAGCCGATGGAAGGGACTGTCGAGATTTTGACAAGCAACTTTCTACTTAGTTGGATATTGTAACGACATATGTGGATTTAGTGGGGGGGGGGGCTAGTGTTGTGGTTTTGGAACAACTTACATCATCGCTCTCTCTCTCTGTATCTCTTTCTATCTTGTCACACACTCTATATGATAAGTTCCTATCAGTTTGATTCAAACGAAATCAACTGTACAATCGATCAGTTGGAGAGGATTGAATCTCAGTATATATGTCTCAATGTACAATCTGTAAGTAGGGAAGTGGAAAAACTGATACAAGTTTGCGCCCTAAGGTTGAAAGGCGGGGCTGGCTGTTGTTGAAAAGCAACGTGCAGAAAACTACTGTCTAAACTACAGCAAGATGGAAAAACTAGCTGTGTGTATGTAGTCTTGTATGAATACACTTTGGTGTTCACATACGCATCTCTTCTTATTTATCAACCTTCACTCTTTTTTTTCCTACCTCTCTATCTATCTCTCACATGCCCGCATTCTCCAACCAATACTCTTTAACTTCCTGCCTGAAAAACTTTGATGCCTACATGGACCACTCAAAAGGTTGGCAGCTGCCTGTAGGACATCTTTCTACCAACTCCTCCACAACTGCACAAGAAGTGCCTAACCAACGACACTACGAATACTTCCTTGCCAAAGTATAAAACCTTCTTGCTATATATTACACACACACACACTCAAACATATATATATATATACTTGTAGAAGAAGTAAGAATGGTAAAGCAAGGGGAAAAAGTTGTAAAAAACTAAAAACTTTTCCTTATTGAAGTGAACCATATTCTACTTGTGATGTGCTCTTCCAAATCATCTATATTGATATTCACAAAATAAGAAACATATTATGTAACACTTGTGAATGAATATTTCCATATCTATGAATAATAAAACTTTATACAACTGCTTTTATACATATCTATAATATAAAGTGTGTGGAAATAGCAATATCGATGCAAAATATGGCCCACGAAGTTTTCTTCAAAACAAACAAATAGTATTCATAAAATGAGCAACCAAAACTTGTAATTTTGTATTTTTTCTATGAAAAAAGGAATCTATAAAAGGCCATACACACACACACACACACACACACATATATATATATATATATATATATATACATAGGATAAGATATACGATAAGACAGTGCTATGTATGTTTTGGAAAAAAAGAAACAAAATGGCAAATCCTAGTAGCCCACATGCCCTATGCTTTCACTAAATTGTATGTTGAATGTTAGTATAATACGCTGTAAAGACGGCTACATGATTTTCCAAAATAATTTTTACTAACAGATATTTGGTAAAGCCTTGAGATCACTAGTAGCGGACTTAGTAATGAATTTTTTACTAGATTCGATAATACCGGGCCTACCGTTCAAAATACATTTTCTGTAAGTATGTGGATGATTTGCTTCTGTGCCTTCCATCCAAAACCAAAACGACTTAGTTCCTTTTGTTATAGTTTTCATCCAAGACAGCAGATCACGATGGAAAATGAAAACACTTTTCGAATAAATCACTTTTCCTGTCCTACACATATTCAGACACGTTCAGTATTTAATATAAATTTAAATTTGCCGCCAACAGCGTATAATAATTTTATTTCTGGGAGGGTATTGTACTGCTTTGATAATAATTTACTAGTCTATTAAGCTGTAGAATTCACACATCTAGGTATAGAGAGAGTGTAACCTATGCTTTTTATCCTCTCTCCGTCAGTCGCTATCTTATTCGTTCGAATAAGTCATAGTATTTATTATTTATTTTTGTATTAGGTATAAAACCTGTTACAATGAGTTCAGTAGTTTATAGCAGCATATCAGTACATACCATACAAATCAAATATAAACTGTACATATTAAGGTACTAAACAAATGTTCTCTAAATGTAAGTTTTGCAAAATCACAATAACTCAAAGAAATAAACAGAAAAAAAAAGTTAGCTTCCAAACAATAATAATGAGATTAAATTATGTATATTTTTCACCTATACATTTATTGCAGATAGTCACATACCGTTCCGGTAAAAATGTAAATACTTAATAAAGTGTTTTATGTATTAAGGAGTATATACTATATAAATAAACTGCGTACTTTTTCCACTGTTTTATCTACTAAAGGAATATATACAAAAGGAACTACTAAATTACAGTTAATTTCTCGTAATACGAGTATACTGAAATTTAGAATTACAAGTTTTCCAAAAGAGAGGATCTCAGTTTAAATATATTTTTCAAATAATTATAAATTCTAAACATATTTCGGTTGCTGAAATTATTGATTAAAGACAAAAGTTCTACATTAGGATTATTTGTCCTTACAAAATGAAGTGGCTGCCTAAATGCTTTATATACGGGACAATCTATAAATATATGGATCAAAGTCTCTGGTTCGTTATGATTGCATATAGAGCAAGTATTTTTAGGTTTTATTATATATATTTCGTTGTTTATTTTAAATTTATAAATATAAGGCCCTGACAGTCTTATTTCAGAGAAAACCCTAATAATCCGGAAGGGAATAGTCTTATTTAAATATTGCTGAACAGTGTTATTTATTAGGTTTGAGCTTTCCCAAATTATATTATATAGATTTCTAAATACTTTATTTAAATCAGTTGCAATCAGGTGTTGCTTATATCTTTCTAGAATTATTTTGACATTGGTCCTAAGGGATAAACATTGCAAACCCCCTAGATATTCCAAATTTACTTCCTTTAAACACTCAACCACTTGTAAATAACAATTATATCTTACAATGTTTGGGTAAGCTGTACTTAAGACGATCAACCTTTGTAAACAAATTTTAACATAATTATTGTCATTTAAACAGCAAATTTTCTGTAGCCAGCCTAACGTTTGTTTTAGAATTTGGAACTTTAAATGAATTTGTTCAGTTTCCAGGGGTATTAAATGATTAGGAGTACCTCTGGGCAGACATAATAGGCGTTTGAAAAAAATTGACTTGAATTTTTTCTACTTGATCCAAATGTCTTAAACTCCAAACAGGGGCACAGTAGAGCAAATCATTTTTTACTAAGCTTTGATACAAGTAGATTTTCGATTGCCAACTTTTGGAGTTACCATGAGAGAGGTTTCCAATCACACTTTCTACTGCTACATTTGCTTTTGCTATTGCTTTCTTACTCGCTTCATTGAATAGTCCTGATCTACTGAAAGTTACACCTAAATATTCAGATTCCTTGACAATTTCTATACTTTCACTACCATAGTAAAATTTTCTTTGTTTTTTAGGCTCACGGCCATGACCTAGTTTTAAAATTTTTGTTTTTTTAACCTTTTTCTGTAAGTCTGTTATTTTTACAATATAATTGCAGTAAATCTAATTTTTGTTTAATATCCGTCTAACAATCTCCTAATATTAGCAGATCGTCGGCGAAGCTAAGAATACTTATCTCATCAGATCCATTAATTCCAATGCCAAATGCACCATTATTCTAGAGAAAGGTATCTATATCGCATATGAATAGGTTGAATAATAATAAACATATTTTCACCTTGAATAATTCCTTTAGAGATATTAAATGCTGAAGTCATAGTAGAACCTGATGTAGTTTTCACTGTAGCCAAAGAGTACAATTTACGAATTAGTCTAAACAGTTTACCACTCAAGCCAAAACTCATTAATTTGGACCACAACAGTGAATGATCGAGGCTGTCAAACGCTTGTTTAAAGTCTACAAATAGCACATATAATTGTCTCGTTCGTAAGCCGTAATGTATCTGTTCAAGATAAATATGTTGTGCAAACAACCTTTATTGTTTTCTGAAGCCGTTTTGACTGTCAGGAAGCAAATTTCGATTATCACACCAATCCTCTAGACGAGAGAGCAATATTCGCGTAAACAACTTGGCAATACAATTTACCAGCCCTATACCTCTGTAATTTTCTGGATCTGATGTATCCCCTTTTTTTAATAACATGATCATAATTATTTCAGACTAACACTTTTGAATATTTTCACTTTCTAATATTTTATTAAAAAAGGATTCTAAGTATAACAACCAGTTGGTGGGTAGGTTTTTATGGAAATCATTATTGATCATATCCACACCGGGAGTTTTCCCATTCTTGCATTTTCTTATGGCGGACAGTATTTCTTTATCACTAATATATTTGTCAAGAGAGGGATCGCAGGTATCAAATAAAGAACTTTTAACTAATGAGACATTGCCATATCGTTCACATAAAAATCGCTCCCAAACATCAATATTTATTGGATTAATATTAAGCGTTTTAGTTCTTTTTAATTTATTAACAGTTTGCCAAAATACCTTAATATTTGCACATTCGGATAGCTATTTGGATACTAAATAGCTGTATTCTAATTTCTTACATTTCACACAATTCTTGTAATTATTTTGTATTAGTTATATACAAACGTAACAATTTGGGATCCATATTTTTCATTTTCATTTTTATGTAAGACTTTTTAACTAAGATTTTTTTAGCATAACAGTCCGAATCAAACCATGATTTATGAAATTTGTATTCAGTATTATCAGTTTTAACAATTACTTTCACCATGTTCAATTCATTAGCCACCTCAGTTATACTATTGATTAAGTTATTATTTAAGTCATCTACAGAACTCCTTTCAAAATTAATACAAATTTTAGAAGAGAATCTCATTAACTCTAAATAAGAGAGCGAAAGCTCTGAATTCCAATATGGAGAATTACAACATTTGTTGCTTTTTTTGTTTTGTTTTTTTGCCATAAGAAGAAGGGTTATTAATTATTAATTGCAAATTTAATGTAAAGTGATCCGAGGTAGTGACAGTGTCTGAAACCTTTAAATCTTTAATGTAAACCAGTACATAGCTCTCGGCCCAAATTAAGTCATTAACCGTTATATCAAGTGCTGACAAATAAGTAAAATTCGCGGAGTTATCACTAATCGTTCTCCCATTTAATAGTAAGAAAGACTGCTCTTCCATAAACGACATCAGTTTAATTCCTTTTATATTATGAATCTTGTCAAGGCTAGAACTATATTTGAATAATTGAGAGAGTTCTGCAAACTCATTAATGCATTGGTACAATCGACCCAATCTACAATTAAAGTCCCCCCCTATAATAAACAAATGGTTAACAAATCTGACTTTTAGGTCATCAAGGGTTAGGACCAATCTTTCTAATACTATGTCAATATCAATATTAGGTTTAAAATATATATAGCCAATAATTAATGGCGGAGATACATTAACAGAAATAAAAATCCACCTTTCACATGAATCAACAACCTCAGTAATAAGATTTGTCTTATACATCGTTAATAGACCGCCACTAGCTCGACCTTTACTTTTATCTTTATGTGCATTAACAGAATAGCAATTGTAGTTGTTAAAAAATGAAGGTGGATTTTTAAATTGAGAAATTAACCATGTTTCAGATAAACAGAGAATGTCAAATTCCATAAAACTATTATAATTGATGAGAAAATTATTAATTCCGTGCACATTCCAAAATGAAATGTTGAAAGTTTTGTTACCAGTGAGTGTGTGGTCGGTATCCTGAGATAAAACGCACACCTGGTCAGCCGCCGTTGAAAGAATCTGTTGCTGCGATCGTTGCTATTCTGGGCTTCTAAAAACTTTTTTCCTTATTGCGTTTTGCTTCTCGATACCACTTCCTTCAAATAAGGAAGCTCCTGACTGAGTTTTGAGGTACTTTTTTCCACCACGAATCCACTGTATTGATGATTTCTTCTTTTTGCTTCTATCCTGTCTACTTTTAGAAATACTTCTTGTTTGCATCGCTCCATCTACAGCGCTTGTTCCTAACTCATCAGATGAAGAACACTCACTAAAGTTGTCTGTCTGAAGCAATTTCAATTGATTTAAAGTAAACGACTGACCATCAACAATCAATTTGTCATACTTGAGAAAGGCTTTCTTCTTACTTTCTACTGCTCTCTTCCTAAAAATTATTAATTCTTTCCTGAATTGACGAATTGGAAGGGGAAAATCTTCGGATATAGATATTTTTAGGCCTTTTGCAATTTCCTAAGATTTCCACTTTTCTTCTGAATGAATTCAATTTGACTAAAACTGGATGAATGCCTGCCTCAGTTTCCTTCCTACCGATTCTTTTAATCCAGTCAATTTCCTTTATGGTGATATCAGTAAACAATTTATCTTTTATAATCGACATAACGCTTACCTCGAGTTGAGGAGTTGTTTCGTTTTCATTTTCATACAAATTTTAAATAATTAAATTTTTTCTTCTCCATGGTTCTGAATTTGAAGAATTATCGCTCATTTTTAATCCATCATTTTTATTTTCAAGAATTTGAATTCTTTCTTCCAAATTGTTAAGCTTTAAACTCATACTTGAGACAGTATTTTTAACTTCTGAAAGTAATTTGTCATGCGAATTTTTCACTGATTTATCTAATTCTTCATGTATCTGTTTTCTAGACTGGATATTTTACTGAGAATTTCCTCTAGTGCAGATTTTATTGTTTTTTCGTCACCCATTTATTAATAACTGACAAAAAATACGTTTAAATTAAATAATTTTAAATAGTGTATTTTTCCAATTATGGTAAGGAAATTAACATAAGATGTGAAAAAATTTCTTCTACAAGTACATATAACTTTAAAAAAAAAAAAAACCACCGACAAAAACCATTTAAAATTTAAAAATAAACGAGAGAGCAGAAAGTACGTGTGTACAGCACGAGACACAGAACTGAACTCCGAATAAGTCTGTCTTGTACAATTCATGCCAGTTCGGTTGCCTTTAATTGGGAAATCCAATTTTTTTATTTCTGGTAGTTTTTCTGGTAATATTAATAAACCGGTATTTTGTCGAGTGAGCGGCTCAGTTATATCGGGCCTGCATAGGTTTATTTTGAAACCACATTGTTGTTACGTCCGGATGGTTTTCATACCTTACAGCTTCTGAGAGCCTATCTACAATCATCAGCCACAAGTAGCAGTGTACTGGTGAAGACTCAAGACTAGGAAGCACATAAAAATTATTTCCTTATTCCTATTTTTTCTCTCCCGTTCTTCCCGAAATGGACTAA
This sequence comes from Triatoma infestans, assembly GCA_011037195.1. Lineage (NCBI taxonomy): Eukaryota > Metazoa > Arthropoda > Insecta > Hemiptera > Reduviidae > Triatoma > Triatoma infestans. Next base: position 51,247 of record JAAEAF010014698.1, on the reverse strand, counting down.
GAACACATGGAACTTCCGACACTGGCAACAAGAATTCTGTGTTTAAAGGTAAGTGCCATTCCTTTGGCTTATTGAAAGTGATAATAAATAATATTTGCTACCCATTTTTAAATATAATTTATATATTCATTTTTGTCTATGTAATTTTAATATTTTTTTATTTCCCATTTGACCAACCATTACCTATTATATTTTATACAGTCCATTCAATATTTTTCATTCCTGAAAATTTATTATATATTTAAAATTATAATATATAAAAATTCAATATATATTTTTTCCCTGTATTTACTAAACAGACACAAAGATAGGATCATAATAGTTTGGTGACAAAAATTCACCAACTCACAATGGAACTTTAAATATAATTCCCAACATCCTTTTTATAAAAAAATAAATATGGCAAAGCTTTACTTCTGAGACCCTTGCAACTAAGCTCACCATAATTCCAGCAAAAACAAATAAAGAAAAAGTAAAGAAACTTCTTATAGCCAACAACTTTTCAAAATATTTACTAAATAACCGAGTAAACCAAAAGTACGCCGGATGAAAATGAACATAAATCAACTTATATTACTCCTTCCTCTGTATCCTAGGTTTCAAAAAAAAAAAAAAAAATGAAACAAATTCTGAAGCGTCCGCTTAAAAACTGTAAAATGATACAAAAATTATTCTCACATTACAAAATGAATAGAAATGAATGAAGAGATTTAAAAAAATCTATTGAATTGAAAATTGTAACTACAACTTCCTGGATGCGTAGTTGTAGAGCACCTCTCTGGGTAGTCTGTTTTGCCATTGGTGCTGTATGTAAGAAACATTAATTCTTCAGTCTTTCTTTTGCGTCAAAATATCTCTGTAATTTACCATATAAAATACTTAATTTTACCTCAGATGCAAAACTTTCAGTCGTTATTAAGATTATTAAGATGTAGCTCTACTGTCACATGTGCTATTATCTCATTTGACGCAATTTTTAAGAGGTATAATAATGGGTAAACTTTCTCAAAAGAAATTCCGTTTTGCTCTTCAATCATTTTTCAATCTTGCCTGTTATGCTGACTGAATTAGTAGTTGCCTTAGCTAGATTTGAATTAATCGGATTAGCAGTATCATTATTATTAATATTAGTTTGTTTTTTTTTGTTGAATTTAAAACAATGATAATCTATTTAATTTTCCAAATAAATTAATTAAATTCCTTTATCAACAATTGAAAAAACTATTTCATTTCTTAGTCAATATTTATGATGGAAAAAGCAGAGAAGAAGAAAAGAGTTTTCAGAAGGAAGTCATCAATACAAACAGTTGCAGGGGGTTAGGCGAAGTTGTGAAAGTTGTGGGCTACATGTGTTAGTTCCAGAGTTACTACAAAACCAAGTAAGTATAGGTAACAACTTACAGGCGGATGTGACAAGATGCTGCCTCCACCAATGTTATTTATGTTAGTAGACCCCGGTATGAGAAGCGAACCTCTCCTGTACACTTCAACCATCCTGATATCCCTCATTTTTCCAGCTCATTTAGTGCTACGGGGCCAAATCTCCACTCCCTTGCTGCACCATATCCTCCTCCTTACCTGTAAACCTTATACGAGCCTTCAGGCTGATTTAAGCATTCATCTCCCCTTCTCCTCTTTACTGCATGCACAGTTATTTGTGATTAAAAACAAAATCTCCTTCACCATCTACCTACTTCTACTGCTCATGTTACACTCAAGGTAACATTAGATATTGCGAAATTTCAACTCCTTTCGAAATTTTCATCCTTATCTTCATTTTCTCCTTCACTATACGAAGGAAATATTCAGCTCGAAGTAAGGAATCCATCATCTTGCTTCCCTTAGGACTTCTAGATTAATTTAATTTTCCCTCCCTAATGAAAACCATTCCTTGTAATAATTTTTTTTTTTTAACCTACCATCCACTTCCATAACCTTAATTATTTTTCGTTATCCCATTTTATTTTGAAAAAATGATTCTTATAATAATAAGGAATTAACAATCAGTAGATTTTATTGTGAGAACATTCAGTGATCCAAGATTTTACATATACTAATTTTTATTTTTACATGAAGTTACAGAAATTTCAGACGAATTTGTTGCTAATTTTTTTTCAATTTCAGGAAGTGTTCTATTTTTCTTTCCTCCTATAGGGGAATATATTACGATTGACTCAGATTTCTGAATTCGATTTTTCAAAATAAATAAATATTTTAATGTCCTCTAGGCTAAAAAGCACTGTTTTTTGGAGAATTGTCTGTGGTGTAATGTAAGTGGATAAACAGCATAACTCCAAAATGCTGATTAACTTTTTAATCAGCACTCACACATACAGACTACTTATATTCATATACTCTGCTAATATTCTGCTTCAATTTCTATCGATTCCAAATGGTTTTCTAGAATGATGAAATTATGGAGGAAATTAAACATAATATTGAAGAAACTTTACAAATTAAAGCTAACGTTGACATGGCAATAAATTTAATGTCCGAAACAATAAAAGAAGTAGCAAACTTAAAAAACAAAATGTAAACATTTAGAAGAGAGAAACTTGATTCTTGAAGATGAAGTAAAAATTCTGAAGAGGCAGGTTGCGGAGGAACAATGTTGTATTCCGCAAATACCTTCCTCAGAAAATGAGAATATTTATGAGAAAGTTAAAAATATCTGTGCTAAAGTTGATGTAACTATTCCGGATTTTAGTACAAACAGCTGTTATAGAGTGGGCAGAAATGGTGATAGTCGCAATGGTCCAATTATTGTCGCATTGTATAATTATTATTATTATTCGCAGAAGGGGAGGGCAAGCCCTACGCTATCCAAAGCCTCCCAGGGCCCATATAGCTACCCCTAAAGAATAACAACCACTGGGACTAGAATGAAAACCAGGCCCAGGTTTTAACCATCTAAATTTCACAACAGACCGAACAAATAGGACCAAAACCTTAAAAGGACACAGCTTAAGATCCTCTACTGATATCCTACTCCGGCCGAAGGTCCTACACCTAATCTCCTCACAACCCAAACAATTCGTCATCAGATGCATGCGTGTTTCCTCCTCAGTCTCACAAGCTCTACAAAAGGGGTCAGGCACGAGTCCCATTATATAGAGATGTCTCCTTAGCCCAGTGAGGAATCCAACCAGATGCCTGAGGGAAGTCCGTGAAAGACATCGGACCCCGCTACTCAAAGCTCCGTCCGGGCCCCCAATGAGCATTTTAGACTGCCGACAACCCACTGCACTCATCCATAAGGATGAATGCTGTGAGGTCATCCACGTCTGAAAGCCCGACAAACATGTGCCAGAAGACACACCAACAGCAGGCTCTGGACGCATTGTATAATACTAACATAAAAGCGGAAATAATGAAGAAAAGAAATGAATTTATGATGAACAATTATTCGGTGAGCCATGATCGTACGCCAGAAGATAGAGAAGAAGGCAAGCGGATTTGTAATTGTGTGAATCAGTTAAAACAGATAGATTCAAAAGTTATATACAGGAAAGCATTTTTTAAATTTAGGGGAACCTTTTACAGACTTAAAGAGATTGAAGATCTTTTAGCTAGTATAGAAACTGAGAATCGTGAAGAATTCATCGAAGAGTTTAATAAGAAGAAGAGGAAGGTTCTCCAGGCTAAAAAGCACCGTTTTTGGAGAATGGTCTGTTGGTGTCATGTCATTGGATGAACAGCGTAACTCAAAAATGAAAAATCGAAGTTTTTCCTCTTTTTATGGCATTAAATCACTCGGATCGCCAGATATAAACCAGGTTAGTAAGTAGTAACATAAAACATCGCAGTAACTTCGTGTTTTGTATTTCTCAATGTATTTCCATTTTTGGAAGCTGACATGGAGTATTTAATAAAAATCCATCAACCGGAAATCAGTTTTCCTGTCATTTACTTGATTTTTTTTTTTTTTTGGAAACGGTTTAAGCTATGGTTTTTACTAATATTATCTATTTAATTCTAACACTTTTGTTGAAAACATTTTCCCTGAAAGAATTGCATTTTACAGCTTCTGACTGAGCGGTAGACTTGGGCTTTCCTCCACAGCACCATTTCAATATATTCTACAATTTTATTATGGAATCATTATTAAGAAAATTGTTGTAAAATTTTCCTGTTAATGCCATTTGTGCAAGTATAAAAGCAGTAAAGCAAAATAATGTTTGTATCAGATTTTTTGTTATTTGTTCGAATTGCATCATACTTGCAGAAAGACGTAATTTGGAGGATGCAAACGGTGCTCTTTCGACAGTTTTTTTTTTTTTAATAAATATAATGTATTTATAAATAATAAATTTAATAAATATTTAAAATAATTTTTACTTTCTCTAACTACTGTTAGAGGGAGTATTGCATTCGTGCTAGATTTTAGAAATTGAGTTTCCACCGGAAGTACACGTTTTGAGGACCCCTGAATCCAAAAAGAACTCGGTATTCCGTTTCACCATCCTATCAAGATCCCATTAACCAAAAATGCCACTTCACTGAATGATTTTTTTTTCACTTTTTTGCGATTTTCTCGAAAATGACTCCAACGATTTTCTTTGACTTTATTATATCAACTATTACATATAAAGAGCTGCAACTTTCATTGAAAACATTTCTTCGGGAAAATTCATTTAAAGGCACTTTTGGGGGAGATGTGGGGTTAGGGTTTCCCTAAAGTGCTAATACAGTTATTACACAATTCGATCATATAGTTAGCATTAATTAAAATTAAATATATTGTCGAAATACCGAGTTTGAGGAAAACCGTATGCACGGAAGTGCGCTTTATGAAAGGAGTTTTTGGTATTGTCCTCAAAAACGGCTCTAAGCGATTTTCTTTGAACTTTCAATATTAGATTTATGTACATAGATTGTTGTAGGGGACCTATTGCACTGTTGCACTGCGACCTGAAAGATCTACTGTGTCTCCCAGAGCCTTCTCCAATGCACAATCTGCGTCCAAGCAACGTTCTCTAGCTACAGACAATACTGCCCATCACAGGAGTAGAGGCTCCTAGGAATAAAAAAATCTATGGGCAGCATGCTGGATTCGAACCCGGCATCTCCGCGTTGTAGTCCAGCACACTACCACTGAGCTAATCCCTTCCTTCTTCCTTGGCTTTCGCCAATTAACTAGGGACAGAGGCCCTAGATTGTGTAATGTGTTTGTCCTTGTCTGTAAAGTATAGAGTGTATGTAGTTTAAGTGTATTGTGTACTGTTCTGATGAAGTGCATGGAATACTGAGCTGTGGTAACGCGTGGGCTACTCCCCAAGTAACTGCAGGCAACAGATACCCCTTGCAGGCTACTTTGAATATTAACAACACGCACAAAGAGCTACAACTTGAATTTGGTAACATTTCTCCGGGAAAATTCATTTAAGAGCGCTTTTGGGAGAGGGGTAGTGTTATGATTCTCTCTAAAGTGCTATTTCAGTTTATTACACAATTCTATCATCTAAATAATATTAATTAGAATTAAATATGTTGTCGAAAATTCCTGATTTTGAAGAAAATCGGATGACCGGAAGTGGAGACTTTACTGAATAGGTTTTTCAGTTTTTGGGTGATTTTCTCCATGAAAATGCCGACGGTTTTAAACACTAATAAGAATTGTAAGTGTGAAGAAAATTTGCCATTTCGCAGCAAGAGATAAATGTGTGAGTGTTGCATACCAGATTGTTTTTTTCTTTAAACTACTTATTCTAAGTTAACAACTAGCTCACGATTAAGTCCTTATCCACTTTTACTTTTCCTTTATAAGCCAGGGGGACTTGAAGTATCTTCTCTCCTTGAGTAGGACTTAGGGTACTGGTAGGTGTATTGACTGGACAAGATTCGTTAGTCAATGTGCTTTTTTACACAAAATGAATAGGGTTGTGCCGTCCTTTGTGTCAGAGTGTGACGATGGATTCAGGAAAACGGTGAACCACTAGCCTAGGTCAGTGTCCCCTCTCCGCCAATACGGGAATCGCATATCTGGAAGGGCAACACTCTCAAGGGAATATTGTACTCAGACTCACAGATTGCTAGGAGGGTCTTCTTAGGAATAGAAGTTGTTCTTTGTTTCTGGTGGGGGGTTGTACTCTTCCATATTGGCCTGGGGACCCGTCCATATTGGAGACTCAAGCCATATTGGCTTGGATTCCACACTTTCGGGCACCCATCGTTAATAATAATAATTATAAAGTCAATTCCGGCTGATGGATTTGTTCAAAATTTTGTTGTCATCTAGGGTGGTAGCACCAAATCGAAATATCAAATTTGAGCTACTTGCGATTTTTTTTTTGAGTTATTTTGTTTTGAAGAATGTGTGTACACTCTTTTGTAAACATATACACACACACACACACACACATACATACCCACAAAATACATATGGACCATTCGCTAAAATCATCTGTTCATACTTAAAGCATCTCATAATTTATATTTCTGGTGAAAACACAATTTCTGAAAACTTGATATGAACGCAATTCTTCTCCTGCAAGAGAATGGGAAATTAAAAACAAAGTAAATGATCTATTATGTAAGCATCAAACAGAAACATCTACACCGTTCTAACAAAAGTGAAAGATGATTCTAGAATGTAGGAATACTGTATCTATTTAGAAATTCTTTAACAAGTCTTTTGTTTTGGAAATCTTTTTAAAGATAAATTTACTAGGTTTACATCCTTTGCAAGTATGCCGATCCTTTAACATTCTGCAAGGTCAATATTTGAAAGGTTCTTAGTGCAAACAGAGTGAAGGAACATCAAAGGAAACTACGGAGAACAATACAGCCGCCTTAATTGTCCCATAGCATTTTACATATAGATTGTAAGCTAGGTATAAGGGACAGTACTACACAAGCGTAGTGCTTCACCATTTTAATTTATATGTCTCTTGCAATGTGTACAGTATTGTACAGTTAGGGCTTGCTTAGTGGTAGGTAACAGAGACCTACAGACTTAACCTTACTTAGTGAGGGGTCAAACAGACGTAGAGATAGGAAAGCCTGAGGGAAGCTTAATCAAGTCCCCTAAGTCTTCATTGTTTACCCCTAGTGTGTCGCCTAAGGCTACTGGTGCAATAGCCTCTAAATTCCACTTTGTCCTTGGGAGTAATTTATACTGAATTATTATATAACAGGCTTTCATATTATTATATATAGCTGACCATTTAAAAGAGATAAACACTTGACAATGCTATTTAAAAAAAAAGGATTCAGAAAGAAGTTAAATTAAATATAAGTGTGATTTTATTGCAAAAATAAATAAATGAATAAATAGGAAATCTTATTAAAATCAGTTTTCCAGTTGCTACTTTAGTAATAGTTGTTGTGGTGGTTGCTTCCGCAGTTCTGCTTAAATCTTTTAAGTTTCAAAGTTCCGCTGCTTAAATGAAGCAGGCTACCACGAAAAATGTCTCTGATGCTTAGTAATAATTATTTAAAAACTAGTATTATTTAATAAAACACATACAAACTGTGAATTATAATTTAGTAATAGCGGAGAGGAAAATGGAATGCTTCAGTGCAGATGAATATGCTGATATTTTGTAGTACTTGTAGATTCTGCGATGATGATTCATGCATCAAAAGAATACCAACTAAGACGTCCAAACAGACAATATTCCCCCATATGGTTTTTGGCTGTATATTCCAGAAGCTTCGAGAAACAGAACAACTGCTGTACTTAATAACGGTGACAATCACCAGAAAAGAAATCGTGAAAATGAAGAAAATCTAATTAATCCAGTTTTGGACAATCCCACATTAAGTACTATACAACTTGCAAGGCAATTGTTCCTTTCACTGAACATTGTAAAGCGCACACTATACCAAGAATAACAACACCACTTTCACATCTCTAACTGGTTTCATATCTAACGAGAAGACATTATGGCCAACCTGTGGAGTTCAGCACCTGGAATCTACGTATAGTTGCCCAAGATCCAAACATTTAGCAAGTATTCAGTGGACTGACGAAATTCAGTTTACTGGAGATGCAGTAATAACTACAATAACTTCATCTATGATCTGCACAAATCTACATACCGTGCAACACTCGCGATTTTAACATCGCTTTAATGTTAGTATCAGGACTGGCATTTTCAATACGATGTTACTGGGAATAGAATTCTTACACAATAGATTATTATTACACAGTAAATTCTGAAGAATATTATTTTCCTAGATGAAAGGCTTCAAGATAGTCAGCAGACACTCCGGCAACAAATGTGGTACCTGAAACTTAGTGTCTCAGTTCCTCTGTGGGAATGAAAGTAACTGGGTGTTAAATAGGCACTACACTGTCAGGCGGATAGGTCGTGGAGGCTTTATTGTTTGGCCTCCAAGATCACATGATCTAAATCCTCTTGATTTTTCATTCTTGAAATTACCTAATTAATACACGTGAAAAATTATTTGAAAGGGTAATATATGTTTCCAATCAAATTCGTAAGAGTAATGTGATGGCACGTGGTTATGGCTATACGAATCGTAGGTGTCAAGCTTGTATACGATTTCAAGGAGCCCATTTTAAGCAATTTTCTTGACTTGCTAATTTTGTTGGTATCATAAGATATAACATTCCTAATGATTTTTTTCATCTGTAGTAGTTCTCTAATTGTTTGAAAAAGGTCCTATGTTTATATAATATTACTTTTTTTTTACTTTCTCTTACTCCTAGTAAGAGGAAGTATTGTAATCGTGTCAAATTTTTGATATCGAGTTTTCACCAGAATTGTCCTTTTTGAGGTTCCCTGAGTCCAAAGAGATGTTTTTTTGCTCTTGGTCTGTGGTCTGCCTGTGTGGGACACCATATTCTCAAAAACAAAAATTCGCTGAATGTTCAAACTTAACATTTCGTTAAAGTAATAAGCTTTTCGTAAAATTAGTTTAATCGGAAGTGCCACTTTACTGATTTTTTTTTTCAATTTTTTGTGATTTTCTCAAAAAACGGCTCCAACGATTTTCTTTAAATTTCTCGTATATGTATATTAGTACATTTTCAAAGAGCTGTAGGTTTTATTTGAAACATTTCTCAGGAAAAATTCATTTAATGGTACTTCTGAAGGAGGATGGGATTAGGTTTTCTTCTAAAGTGGTATTTCAGTTTACTACACAATTCTATCATCTAAATATAAATAATAATAATTAGAATTAAATATATTTTTGAAATTCCGAGTTTGAAGAAAATCGGAACACCGGAAGTGCGTCTTTACTGAGAAGTATTTTTCAGTTAAATCGGGATTAAAACTGCCAAAAATAAATAATAGTCTCAGTTAAATAATCCTTTTTATTAAGTTTCGGCTTCGGCCTGGCCATCATCACATCTGTTCCTTATTTTTAAAGATGTTGATAATATATTCCATAGTCTTGTTATCTATCATAAGTTCTGATACGTTTTTTCAATTCTGCGTTTAGAATTCTTGGCTCTGCTATCTTATCATGAAAATTGTTTTTCAGGGTTGCAGACTTATTCCTTGTAGTACAGTAAAAGGGTGGTAAAACAGCCAACAATAGTCTTAATAAAATAATCTTTTTAATTATGTTTCGGCCTAGACCTAATATGTTCCTTATTTTTAAAATTGTTAAATGGTATATTCCATAATCTAGTAAACGCGTTAAAAATTTAAAACGCGTCACATCTATGGTCATTGGCGCCCGGAGCCTTCTCAGTGGCTCCGAACAGTGTTCTCTCGCTTTAGAAAACACTGTCCATCATCGGACAGTGAGCTGTAAGGGCTCCTAAGAAGAGAAAATTTAAGAGCAACACTGTTTGATTTGAACCCAGGACCTCCATGTTGCTTTCCTTAACATGACTTTTAAAGTTCCAATGAGAAAATAAATATTTGGATAATACACAAAAACTGCTAAATTAAGTGAAGTCGCTAAGCCATATATTGTTGAAAGCTAAATTACTGTAATGAATGATATATTATAGTAGTATTAAATGTAATTCAAGGTCAAATATATACCTGCTTAGAACGTGTTCTGTTTTATATACAGCTAAGGGAAAGATATTGTCGAAGAGCAGGTTGTATTATGACTTTACGAGCAGAGTAGTGCAAAAGGGGAACGTAACAACCAACACAATATGGCTTACCGTATATTTGTACGCTAGGTGAGCTTTGTATCTTACATGTGTGCACATCATGTAGCAATAGTTTATATGAAAACGATTTTAGATGTAAAACTTATTCTTTTATAAACGAACTGATTATTAACAAATTACATAGAAATAAAGAAATTCATCAGAACGTAATATACACACATATGTACAAATACAAAATCTGTAAAATTTATCCATTGTATACAAAATATTAAAATGACGTCTATCTAGATCGCTAATTGGAACAACTTATTTCATTTTGTTATCATAAATAGTTTCGGAGTTATAACTAGAAATGGATACAACAAACAAAGGATTACTGTACGATAAAGGTAGATTTCCCTGGAAACCCATTTATATGAAATTTATGGCATGCATGTTTTTACATGTAGATATTGTTTTATATAAAACAAGAAGTTTGAATAGAGTTTAATTGAATCTAAATAAACTATTTACCTTTGTACATGCAACAATAGCGATATGGTATCGCCAGCAAAAAAAGGGATGGTGATATACGCAAAAAGCATATTCTGATAATTCTAATAATACTCAATATTTTTGCTTTAACCTGGAACTTTTGACGACGAGGTTCCCATTTAGAAATATTGTATTATAACTGACAAGAGTACAATTCATTTTTATATTTTAGTAACAAACCGGTTCTCAAAATTATAATTGACAAATTTTATAGATTGTGTAACAAATTTAAAGAATTTCGTCGAACACTAAAAAAAACTGTCCAGTAAAAGCGCACTTCCGATTTACTAATTTTCTTGTAACTCGGAATTTTGGCCATCTATTTATTTCTAATTAATTTTGTTTGGATGTTAGAATTGTAAAATCAACTATGAGAGCACTTTAGAGAAAAACATAACCTCACCTCTCCCCTAAAATGCCCTTAAATGAATTTTCCCAGAGAAATGTTTCAAATAAAAGTTGTAGCTCTTTGTATGTGCAGTTGATATATAAGTGTGAAAAAAATCGTCTGAGCCATTTTTGAGAAAATCGCAAAAAAATAAAAAAATAAAAAACTAGTAAAGTGGTATTTCCGGTTGAGGAATTTTGACAGATGACGTACTGTCAGATCCCATGGTGATACCTAAACGGAATATCCAGTTTCTACCTTCTACGCTTTTTCGTTTTTGAGCTATGCTGTTCACAACACTTTTTAGGATTCAAGGGACCTCAAAACGGATATTTCCGGTGAAAACTTGATATCAAAAATTTGACACGATTACAATACTTCCTCTTACTAGGAGTAAGAGAAAGTAAGAACAAGCATTGTGTTGTGAAAATTTTCCATAACAGCTCTAAAACTCAATATTGTCAATATATGCGCTCAATATAAAGGTTCTTTAATAAAGCGCAGATAATCATCTTGGACAGTGGGGGCTAGCAAGCTTACAAAATACCCAGCTCTCACTAGACTGGTGAAAATGTAAAAGTAACAAGTCATTATCAGTTTTCAAGAAGCCTCAAATAGCATTAGGAAGCAATAAATTTCCATGAAGTAATCAACTAGTAACAAGGAGACTTCGCTCAACTCTTTGTCACTAAGCACTTTACAAGCCAGAGAGTTTTTCTACCAACTAGCTAGTAGCGAAACGATTGTTAGATTGCTAATAGCAAGATATCCAACCAGTCATACATCAATAATTCGCCAACGCTTTCATATCTAATATTCATGTTGCTCGTGCCAGCCGTTTCAGCGCTGCTGATCTTACGCGGCAGATATCAATACGCATAAATTTTCAGTCAAGCCACCTATTCAGGGCGAACGAATAGGCTATCACTTTCAAGCAGGAAGCACTCTGTTGTAGCTACGTCTAAATCTCACCGAGAGCTATAAAGCTTAGCAATTGTATAAAAGTTTAGCAATTGTATAATAGCTTAGCAATTTCAGAGCTTAAGTGAGTCTGAAATTAAATAACAAAATCAAATAATAAATGCTATTTTTATTGTCATATTTTCTTCAGAGAAAATCGACTTTTCCAAAAAAAATTTTTGAATTTATTTCTGAAGAATATAATAGGTTTTAGTACCATATATTGTACGGAATTGTTACTATAGGAGCACTTGATGTTATTGTTCCTCCAACAAACCCCCCCCCTCAAAAATTATTTTTCTGCAAAAATGTTTCAAATTAAAAATAATAGCTATTTAACTGTTTAGACGATATATGAAGTTTAAAGATAATCTTAGTAGCCATTTTTGGGACAATCGCGAAAAACTGAAAAAACAACCAATCAAGTTGTATTGATTTGCATTATTTGTTATTATTGCTTATCTAGCATTTTATAGAAAACAATTAGATATGCTATTCAGCAGTTAATAAGCTAATGGTTTTTTATTTATTTAAAAAGACATTTAATAACAAATGAAGTACTTTTACATTTAATATATGTGTAGATATCGCAAGATAAGAAACGAGATATACATTATAGTTTATGCTCTCTCTCGCTAGAAAAATATTAGTGTGCGTGTATATCCACTAATTTTGATAAATGAAGCTTACATTTAGGATGACATTAATTAAATCTTTGCCGGGTAAAATCACCAACTTTAATCAGCATGTTACAAATACTGACATCAACCGGCCTCCCTCAAAATGGTATTGGTAAATAGCAATGCAGAGGGTGGAATGTTTGGTGAATGGTGACGCAATCATCCATCTAGCTTCTCATCTAAGAATGATATATTATTTAACGATGTTAGCCAGAATTTCGTCATTCATATATATATATATAATAAAAAAGAACATACATAATCTCATATATACACAACATTATTAATATATATACACATAAACACACATACATAGATATAAATATATAAATTTGTCTTTGAGAGAAATCACCATTATTTTTTATACATGCACCTTATCCATCCATTACACATCTTACAGTTATCTTTCATCAGCCCTCTCCGTTGGCACTAGATAATACTAATATTTCTTTGCAACTCTTTTCCGCTCCTCTTTAATCAAAAACGTCTTACTTACACTATTTTCCTGCCTCTGTTATTACAATCTCAACCTTATTCTCTTTTACACAATTTCCTGGAATTAGCTTGTTATCCCACTCCCATGTGCAACCCTAATATTGTCTGTCCTCTCAGCTGGACAGCTCATATGTTTTTATACTATCTCACCAACAACTGCAATGAATATACTCCTACACTCTGAATTTAACACAATAATTTTTTTTTCTTTTTTAAAACTCTTCATTACCTCCTCCCTTTTTTTAACATAACTTTTACTTTCTCTTACTGTACAAGAAGGGGGAAGTGTTGCAATTGTCAGACTTTTCGAAATTGAGTGTTCATCGGAAAAAATGATATTTTAGTCAGTAAAAAAATTTTATGAAATCCATTGTTTTTTTTATGGGAAAAACTGCAGAAAACTGAAAAAATTGCTCAATAATACGCACTACCACTCAACCAAATTTTTTTACACTCAGAACTTTGGCAACGTATTTAATTTGATTAACAATATTTAGAAGAAGAAATCATATAATAAACTAAATTACCACTTTACAGGAAAACAAAACCCCATTCCTTTCATTTTATTAAATTTAGATTCACCATTTGATAAAAAATTGAAGTAAAGCAAACATTTAGAAAAAATGTTTTGTGTGAAGAAAATTTGTCTCTTTAATCTGTGTGAAATGCAGTAAAAGAAAGTCGTGTGAGTGTTTCACACCAGATTTTTATTTCTATTTTGAGAGTGATTACACGATTAACATACCTTTATTTACAACTGCAAAAATACACTGCAACAAGTAAATATGTTAAATGGCAACATCTTAAATAACAGGAATATGGATTTGGAGAAGACATTCCAACGAAGGCACTCCACTATCATGAGTTATTCTATATGGTGGTCACGGGGCCATCTTCTCTTCAGTCGCCTGAATAGTGTTTGAAGAAAGCTGGTGAATTAAAGGATTAGGATGAGCAGTTGTGGATGAATGGAATTTGAGGAAACGAGTTTTGGCTAGGTGGTTAACGAAAGGAATGTTTAGATCAGTATGGACAGTGAGGTTAGCAACATGTTAGGGTACATTGACAAGTTTTTGAAGGATTTTTGATAGAAATGACTGGATACGCCGGAAATTGGAACGCTTGGTTGTTCCCAATATTTCTAAGCCATATGACCATATAGGTCTCAGTAGTAGTAGGTAGAGAAGTCTTTTATTTTGTAATGTGAGTTTGGATCGTCTGTCCAGTAGTCTTGAGAGTTGACTGAACCGTCTATTTAATTCAAGTCGTTTGAGTCTAGTGTGGGGATTCCAAGTCAGTCTTTTATCTCGCTGGAAACCCAAGTAACGCACGTTATTTACGAGAGAGATTAGAGTATGGTTAATGTGGATCGGTGGGAGGATTTCTCTACCCAGTGTAAATACGATGTATTTATATTTTTGTTGGTTAACCCATTTTAAGAGCCAAGATTCCAGTTGAAGGATATGTTCTTGTAGAAAGCGATAGCCATCCAAGGGTTCAATGTTTCGGGAAAGGATTCCAGTATCATCTGTGAAGGTATATATTATGGTATTTGGGTGTTCTGGGATGTCTGAGGTATATATAGAACAGAAAAGCGGTCCAAGTATGCTGCCTTGAGGAACTCCAGCGAGTATAGGAAGTATTGGAGAAAGGGCGGTGCCCTTAGCTGCCTAACTAGGGAGGCTGGAAATATCTGTCGGTCAAGTAGGATTTCAATATTAAATAGTAGATATGTGGGAGAAATCTCTTAAGTTTAAACAGCAAACCCTCATGCCATACCCTATCAAATGCTTGAGCAATGTCAAGAAAGACACTCGGATAGTACTGCTTTCGCTCAAGAGAAGAAGCTATGGCATCCACAACGCGAAGTTCTTGTTGGGTTGTAGAATGGTTGGATCGGAAACCAAATTGATGATTCGGAATGAGTTTTTGGGAATCAATAATAGGATAAAGTCGCTTTAAGAGCAGTTTTTCTAGTATTTTGGCAAGTATAGGAAGTAAACTAATTGGTCGATCGGATGAAGGATAAGTGGAAGGTTTGTTGGGTTTTGGAATCATTTAATTAGTAGAAAATTTCCATAATAAAGGGAAGTAGAGGTAAAGTGAAGTAGAGGTAAGTTAGATAGATCAAGGCTTTTCTAGATAGATGTTGTAGAATTTTAGATTAACATACTTGTAGATTTGTAAACAAAAAATTTTGTAAACTTTTTGTAAACAAAAAATAGGTGTTAAATTATTATTTTTTGATTATTTATTTCTATCATTTTTATAATGGTAAAAAAGTAATCAAGAAATTATCAATTTCTTTTACAATTACAGTTCTTTTTGATTGTTGATCTACGTACATACTTGTAGATTAACGTACTTGTACGTAAAAAAACGGCATAAGAGTAGCCTTTACCTTCAAAACTCAGCTGTTATGCGGGTCCGTTTTATTAATTGTACATATTGAAAGGTTAAATTTTTTGTTTTTTATAGACAGTAGGTGGTTTAGTTAATACGTACTGCATATTATAAACAGGCTGCCTAACTTAAATTCTAAAATTGGGCATGACCGCAATACTTCCTCTCAAGAGAAAGTAAAAAGGCACAAGATAAATTCTACAATTTGCTTAAAGAGGCAAATTTTTTATTAAAAATAATTATGGACCTATTAAAGCCTTATATTATGATTGTTTTAGAATATTGTTTTAACTGTTAAGAATCTAAAAATAAGATTTTCAATTTTTTTTGTGTAAAATTATTAATTTTCAAAATTGAATTATTTACTTATTAATATTCGACTACACAAGAAAATACAAACTAGATATAGTGGAGAATAATATAAAAAATCTTTAAAATTATGTTAGAGATGCTATACGTTTAAACAATGTAAGCCCATCACATTTACTTTTAGGTATGTGCCTAAAGAACTAAATAGCAATTTTCCTGTTCGATGGATCGGAAGAAAGCCTAACTTTTCGCTTACGAAGGCCGTATATTTTCCATTTTCCAGATTAATTTTCGCATGTATACATGAACAAATTTCTTTTCTTTTTTTTTTAGTAGAATAATACAGTAAACAAAAAATAGGTCTTAAAGTTAATTTTCTCATAAATTATTATTTTTTAAATTATTTATTTATAATTTTTATAATGGAAAAAATCAAGATATCAATTTTTTTTACAATTACAGTTGTCTTTTTGAACTTAAATTGACAAAATATTGATGAAACGCTGTAACAATGTTACCAATTAACAACAGCCAAAAATAAATGTTTTTATTGAAAAAGAAGTAAAAGTTCGGAAATAAGTTTACGATCTACTGGTTAAATGATTAACTAATTAATGTTAGTGAATATGTAATCACTCAATCATTTGCTCACCAATTTATTGCATCGCAAACTTTCATATCCAAATATGGGTCCAAGCATAATGATGAATTTTTTTTTCATGTTGAGTGCTTTGGAAAAAAAAGACGACCTTAGACGACCCATTGCCACAGCTAATTTTAAAATATGTGAATAAATAAACTTTAAGAGTTTGCACTGATTTCAATAGTGTACCAAAGGTCCGTCAAACTAGAAAATCGCTCTAATATATTTATTTAATAATCCATTGAATGGTACCAGTACCGCTCACACTTTCGACTAAAGCGTTAGCACTCATGTAAGCCAAAAACCATTGGTTTAATAAAAACCAAACGTTTTATTATTAATATAAACAATAGTCATATAAACTATTAATATAATAGTTTTATTATTAATATTAAACAAGCAAAAAATTAGTTGACTGGGGCCAAAATAAAAAGTTTAAACTTTTAAAACTACCAAGTTTCTTCTTTGGCCCCAGCCAACTAATTTTTTCTTTTTTTGCTTGTTTTGTTATTCAACATAAAAGGTTTTTGGATGTATGGTTATCTTTGAACCAATTACGATTTTTTGATCATTTTGAAATACCTAGAATCCCACTATGAGTACCTTGCGATTTCCATATAACTAGATTTCATTCATAAAGTTTTTCTTTCTACTTCAAAATTAAGTAATCTACAAAAATCGTAAATTTAACAAAAAAAAAATTAAAATATCCTAATAAATTTAAATTGATTAATTATAAAAATAGAATTTTGGGAGACATATTATCACAGAGAACTTTAATGTTTATTCACTCTAATTATTATTTTATTATTTATTGATTATAAGTGTTGCACTTGTAGCAATGAGTTGCCTTCATTATATATTCAACTTGAAATTAAAATATGCATTATTATAATATAGTGTATGCATACATAATATTTCAAATAAAAAAATAAAATAAATAATAATAGTAATAATTGTAAAAATAAAATTATATAAAGAAATGAAATTAAATCATGATAATGATAATAGCAATAAAATTAATACATATTAATAATAGTAATAATATTAATAATAAAATAAAATAAATAAATACAACTATATAAAAACGAGTGAAATAAAAGACACTCCAAAATATAAACGAAATGAAATCTTGACAACTCTGTCTGAATAATCTAAATAGAAATCTAAATAAAATATAATACAAAATACTAATAATTACTCTAATATAATAATGCACTTCAGCAGATATTAACAATAATGGGAATATAGCTCAATATTATAACTTATAGGGATAATAATGATAACAATAAAAGTTGAAAATAATAAATTAATCTATATTTAATAAAATAAATTATCTGAATTAATGAAATACTAAAGAGTTTCGATGTTTTAAGCTATTGACTGTATACAGATAAATATTTTTTAATTTTGAATAGGAATCGATTTTTACACATTTTCCAATTGAACCTGAGTATGTTGTATAAGTTTAGAGTAATTTTGTAAAAATGTTGTCCTAAAGTGGTTTAATATGTGTCATGATATCAGAAAATATAACAATTTAGCCTTATCAAGAAGATAACGGGTAACGAATTTCAGAGGAAAGCTTGTAATTTATACCTTTATCCAGTATTATTTTTTTTTTTTAATTAGTCTCATCTGGCTGGCGACGCTGACCGCGTCAGTATGTATTTTTTATCGAATATAGCCTTCACGGAGCCCAAGAGAACTGATATTTCTGAAGAGTAAGTTAAAACTGGATTGTAGAGCTAGTTCGGTTTCTTTGCTCAATAAATGGTTATTGAATTTCTTCACGATATAAACATATTTAAGTGAGGCCAATCCGCCATCCTAGAGATCCCATACATCCTGACCTCCTATTACAGAAAACAAATCTCTTAATCTAGATGCACAACTAAACGGAGTAATTCTATTATCAATGTTCTTTACTAAGGAATCATAACAAATACGAGGCAATCTTTGCAATGGAGTGGATTTTAACCATAAATTGACAGCCCGCTTGAAAATTATAGATATTAGTTGTAAAGAACCCGTCTTCAATCTGACATAATAATCTGGTACATTTTGAGGCAAACCTAAAAGATTATTTTAAACCTAAAAGAATCTTCAGAAATTTAAGCTGTGCCCTTTCCGCGATATCCACATAACACAGTCCCCCAGACTTCAGAAGAGTATAATAATATACTAGTGATAAGAGAGTTAAATAAATACATTTTAGTTTCCCAAGCATCTGACTTAGATCTGGACAATGATGTGGGAATAGCTGCTGAACTTTTAGACTTGAAATAATTAGCGGCGGAGAGAAACTTGGTAGAGCAGATAATAGGAAGATATGAGAAAGAATGTACTGTAGCTAAACTCTAATTAGATAAACACCTACATTTTATAGAAAAAGCAAGCTATTTTAAGAAAAGCCTTGAACGCCACAATTAGAAGCACAGATGAACGAAATAATATTTGAAAGATCGATTCACACAGGATTACCTACTCAGATGCCTAAAGCAGCGCACCAATAGTCTATTATTCAGTCGTTCATAAGATGAAAACCGTGCAAGAGTAAGCAATTGGAACGAATTTTGCTAAGGCTTCTATTTTTACCATGCTCTTGGAGAGTTACTTATATAATAGTTTATAAAATAGTCTATAAAACTTGATGACTCTCTAAACGCTTGTAATTATTTGTCTAATTGTAACTTGTAAAAAATTGATTATTAAATAGCGATTGATGTATGTAAATTAAAGTTAATTAATTTAAAAATAAATAATGGAAATAATTTCATAATTATAATATTGAAATAAAACGCAGTCGATTTTTTTATCTTTCAGAAAGAACTACATCTTCTAATCAAGTAAAATTCTTATTAAATAACTAGTTGAAAAATTTGATGTAGGAATCTAGTAAGAACAATTTTGCTGTGGACAGAGTTAAACGGATCCTAATGTAATACGGTAGGTTATTGGCAAGGGTTTTGTTAGAGATTGGAGTCGACAATCAGAGTGAGTATGAGAGTGTGGCTAAGTTCTATAGAAGTGAGTGGTGTCTCCCAATCTCATTAAAGGCTGCCGATCAACAGCTGATAGTATTAGGGTGTGACGGATATACCCTCTCCGAGGAAATAAGAGATGAAGATAAGGCTTGACTCTCTGTTACATACACAGACACAACACACACACACACACACACACACACCACAATTTTGAAACAGATCAGCAATTCACCATCAGTAACATTGGCTAGAGATGAAACTCACTATCTTTCATGTCTTTACCCAATTTATCCTCTTAATATAACTTGATAAATGAAAGTTGTCTTAAAAACAAAAAAGTAGAAAATACGCTTATAAAAAAAAAATTACTAAATTTCAACTTTTTTTAATATAATAATTAAACCATAATACTTAAATGACTTTAAAGAATAAATCGCTAATTAATTTAGAAATTTAGAAGAATATTTGCTTCTTAGAAATTTTATAAGTTAGTTATTAATTTTTTATAATTATAGTAGGAACAATGCTTATAAAGAGTAGGTTTATTTCTGTATAAAAACCCATAAATTATCGTTATTATTTTTCAATATAAAGGAGAGAGTTTTAGAATGGGCTTATTATTATGATTAGAGAGATGAAAGATATATTCAGTATTGCATTCATTCATAGTTGACCCATTAAAAAAAATTCTGGTGTATACACTCACACAACTTTCTCTTACCCCATTTGATTTGACTGTATTATTAGAGTAGAAAAACATTTAGTGTTCTCTACTTTCTCAGTAATATGTGCGTTACCTCAAAATTACCAACTTAAATAACCATCTTAAACCATCCATTAATTACCATCATAAACTTATCCATCTTACCAATACTAACCTGCTGACCAATTCCATCAAAGTAAAACAATATTTTTTCGAGATCCAAACTCTTCTAATTTCTTTAAGCTTTTGAAAGTATCTCTAACGATAAGATTATAACTTCGGAAATATACATCGGCAATTGTCAAATATAGTTGTTTAATTGGGTAAGTCACTTTTTCTCTGACTTTGTTTGTTATTGCTAGATTTAAGATTTACAGTCGAGAAGCTACAAGTATGTATTCGATACAAATATAACGCTATGTATTTGATAGCAGTTTTACTAGATTAGAAGATGTAGACTAAAGAGATTACCCCTTAATTAAATTAACCAATCATTTAAGAAATGTGATAATCATCTAAATCATTGAGAACATATTTCAGATTCTACTCTTTGGAATGTTAGACATTTGAACTTGATTGCAAAATGTGTTCAAAATTTCATGCAGCATCCAATCTACCATTTTTTATAGGACCTTCATTTTGTTTTGTTATTAATTTTCTTCTTTGATTTTCTCTAGTTTTTGCTTTAAGATGGAATTAATTATTAATATTATAATATTCTTATTGATCTCATTATTCCGTACTTGAACTTCTGATATTTCATTATAAGTAAATTCAGTTTATCTTTAATTTCAGGATAATTTTCTTTTCCATATTTGAGAACTTATTCACAAGCTATTGTAAGTACCCAACTTTCACAACCAAATGACGGCAGAACGTAAGATTGTATTGTATATAAGAACCTTAGCCCTGCTTGTCAAATCTTTGAACATCAGAGGCTTCTGGGGAGCGATTAACGCCTATTGCCTGCCATCACTCGTCCTTATACCTCTTCTATATTGTCACCTTTTTCACTCAGGTATTGGCTGCGTTTTTAAAACTATGGTTTCGAAATTTCACCCTAGAAGCTGTCCCAGAGGTTTACAAATAGAAAGGCTTATCATCATTTATATGCAGCCTCATCTTGCTTGCTGCGGCTTCGAATTCCTCAAACTCTTCAGTTAATGCTGATATAATCGAGCCGTGAGTACTATCCCTGTGAGTCACTGTTTATAGTGGCCACTACACTGCTTGGATAAGGTATGACTTCCCTAACTTGAATCATGTGTAAATCTGAGCTGCTGTACAAAATGTGATCCAATCTTTGATTACATGTCCATCCAAAGGAAGAACAAATGAATCCTTTATGGTGAGGCATTTTTTAAGATAGGACTTATTTTTTCCACCACCTGCAATGAAATTGAGTTAAATATTCCTAGTAATCTATTCTGATCATGTATTTTTCTATCGAATTGGTGTCTGAAAGAATTATTGGGTTTTATCTTTTGTGCTATGGCGAGTAAGTTTGAAAAAAATATTTCGAAAATCAATAATTACAAGAAACTTAAAATTGTTTCGATATTACCAATCCCATTTTGTTTAACCGGCAATGCAACGTTGTCAATTTTTTTTGCGATTCTCTTAAAACTGGGCAAGTCTATAGGCTTATTAATTTTATTTGAAATAGTTCTTTTTTGGAAAATTTATCAGCGAATGATTCTGGAAAAGCGGTGAGCTTAAGCATCTCTGTAAATTGCTATTATGCAGTACATGCTATAAAAGAGAAAAAAATATGTTTTAAGAATTATAAGTTTGAAAAAAAAATCATTTTACCAGCAATAAACTTTACAGAATGAGTTTATCAAAACTTTCTTTTAACTTTGTTTACTAACTAGTTGCATGTTAAGTTTGATTTTATATGAATGCAAGTACAAGTGAATGACGGAGCGCGTGGGAAGGTTGAAATGGCATAGGCGAGAAAGGGGCAGATCCTTTCTTACTAGGAAATCAGATCAATAAAATGAAAAGATTCAATCTGTATCTGTACCAGCAGAAAATAAAAAGAAAAGATTGCAGATTGGATTCGAAAGTATTTTGGACAGATTGTTTTGTTGTACGTAGGTAAAGATCTTATCAGAAAGGTTACCGTTTTATTGAAATGAGGGTATAAAACCTAATCGAAGTAACTTAGGCTATTTAGTTTTGTATCGTTTTTCATGTTCTTATATCCAAATATGGATCGTTCTATGTAATACGTACATATATTTACGACTAACGATATCGTTTAGGTCGTTTAAAAGAACAAATAATAGATATTTTTCTGTTCTTTGAATCCAAATAGTGATTCAAATATTGGAAATATTATTCTATCTGATAACAAAAAAAAAATATTTAAAAAATACTTACTTAACCAGTGTCTCCTTTCATTTGGGTTGCCGTCAGGTCACTTCCTCCTTCCATCTCTTCCTGTCTCTCCAATCTGGATACCTCAGACCCCTTCCGGCCATGTCCTCCACCATCTTCTCATCCCATATTCTTGAAGGCCTGCCATTTCTTCTGTTTCTCTGGGGGATCCATGCTCTAATCTTCTCTTGCCATCTTTTCGGAGGCATCCTTCTCAGATGTCCATACCACATTAGGTTCCTTTTTATTTATTCTTTCTTCAAGTGTTTTATTTATTTCCATTTTCTTGATCCATGTTTTTTTAAAAATAAAAATACAAAAAAAGACTAAAGAATTTATTTTTAATGAATCTTCATTTCTTTTAAACAAGTTAATGCAATATGTTATAAATGTTAGACTTAATAAGAAAACCAGGAAGTTTATTTGGAATCGATAAAATTAAATCTAGTTGACTGATTAATGATTCAACTGGAAATATTAATGGTGATTCCAAACTAGGCGTAACGGACAAATTTTGAGCCTTAATTAAAAAATCTTAAACTTTCAATATTACGAAATAATCTATTGGAACATTCAAACGTCTTTCTTTTGCTCCAATTACGCGGATAAATTGTCTTAAAAGTAATTTTACTATAAGTTAGTTGTGATTAGTGCTACGTTTATGCGATGCAGAATTTTCGAGAATACTGCAATGAAAAGTTCAGTAAGCAACCAATTTTCCAAACCCTTAATTTTAGCCAGCATTTAATACATAATATTTTGATGTAAATAATCGCAGTTATCCCTCCCCCCCAACAATTTCTCAAAACACTTTACAATTAAACATGAAAATATAGAATTGCATAGATAGTAGGTGTACCAATTTGAATGAATCATTAAAATGGTATAACAACAAAAATCGAAGAATTGAAAATTAAACAATTCAATCTTCCCGTTAAAGTTTTTGGACTAACCGTTCTTGTGATAATCAGAATCTTAAGCTATCGATTTTTCATTTCTGTATTATTTTGTTATACACAAATCACACAAATAGATATACCAACACACTTAGCAGGAGACCAACAAATTTCAATTCCAGAAATCGCGTCAAAAACAAATAAATTATCGAAGATATCAATTCCAATTCAAATTGAATAGCCCACCCCGTTTTTTCATGGAGCAATTTAGCTGACGGTAACCATTTCTATGTAATACTGGAGTTAGCGGATGGAAATTAACGGCCTGGAGCAAATGGAGTGAGCTCAAATGAAGTTTACTCATCATAATCATTCGTGGCGCAACAACCCACGAGGCCTCCTGAGCAAAATCCACCAAACATCTCTGTCTGAAACTGCCGCCCTTCAGTCTCGTACACCTAGCAGGGATCCGCATCCGCCTCCACACCATCCAACCAGCGCAATTTCGGCGTCACCGACGCCTTGAAGAGTGAATAATCTTCTAGGAGATTTTTTGGTTAGAGTTATCACTCATCCTAGATACATGTCCCGCCCATCTCAGTCTGCCTTCTTTATTAATCGGACGATGTCACGGTCTCCGTATAAATCCATTACCTCCGCATTAGTTCTTATGCGCCAGAACGAGTTTGCCGGATCAGAAACTACTCCGAAAATCCGCCTTAATATTTTTCTTTCCATACGGAGTAATTGGGATTCTTGGATTTTGGATATCGTCCAGCATTCAGAGCGAGATAGAATGTGACTTTTCAGGTGCCTAACCAAACCAAAGTAACAATTATTAGTGGCTACTATTCTTCGCTGGATTTCCGCATTTATATCATTATCATTAGTCACCAGTGAACTAACATAGACAAAGCTATTCACGTTCTCGAAGGTGTAGCGATCCACTTGAACTTTGTTTGGTGGATTACCTTGAGGATTAGTGACCATATATTTGGTCTTGGACTCATTCAAAGCCAGTCCCATTCACGCAGCCGCATCCTGCGGTCTGGAGAAGGCCTCACTCATGGCACCAAAGCTCCTCCCGATGATATCGATATCATCCGCGAAACCCAATATTTGAACTGTCCAGTTAATGATAGGCCTACTTGAACACCTGATTCCCTCACTGCATCCTCCAGGGCAAGGTTAAAGTGTAGGCAAGCTAGGCTGTCCCCTTGCCTTAGGCCTTTAAGAGTGGAAAACTCATTTGAAAGATCGCCATCGATGCGGACGTGGCATCGTACCAAGCTCAATGTCATCTTGGTAAGCCTCACTAGCTTAGGGGGAAATCCCATATCCAGCATTACCCTATACAATTCTTCCCTGATCACACTGTCGTACGCAGCACGAAAACCAACGAATAGGTGGTAGGTCTGGATATTATATTCGCGAGTTCTTTCCAACATAATTCTTAGAGAGAATATTTGATCCGTCGTTGCCTTCTCTCTCATGAAACCTGCCTGATACCTCCCTATATCTCTCTCCGCATAGAGTCTAAGCTTTAAGAATAGAAGTTTGGAAAGGATCTTATATGCGCATGACAACAGAGAAATTCCTCGATAATTACTGCATTCTAGAACGTCTCGTTTTTTATGAATTGGATAAATGATGGTCGTGTACCAGTCATTTGGTAACCTTTCTTGCTCCCAGATTCGGAGAATGATATTGTGCAATACTTTTCTATCTCTGTGCCCCCACATTTGTACAGCTCTGCAGGTAGTCCTCAAATCATGGTGCCTTATTATTCTTCAAGCTTTCTATAGCCTCTTGAATTTCCTCAAAATCCGAAGGCTCAAAGCCTTCCGTCGGAATAGAGTCCTCTTGAGATGATTCAGGGTTATTCTCGTTCAGAACGGATGCAAAATGACCCCGCCACCGCTCCAATATCCTGCATTTCTCATTAAGCAGTGTTCGACACTGTCATTGCAGGCAGTTACTTAGGGTTTAAAGGGTTTCCAGGCATTATTCACCTCACGATGAAAATTCCTCACCTCATTTTGATTCCGAAGTTGCTGTAAGTTTCCAAGTTTATCCGTCTCATACCTCCTCTTTTTCCTCCGATGCAGGCGCTCCTCCAATCGCCTTTTAGACCTGTATTCCTCAACATACCTTCTTGTATATCTCTTTTGCACCATCATACTGTAGGCAGCCTTTTTTATATTGGTAGCTGTCTGGCATTCGTAATCAAACCAATGAGGCCTCTTGAAGGAGCCTCATCGTGACCTAAAACTTCACTAGCCACTTCTCTTATAACATCCCTCTATTCCTCCCATTGCTGGTCGATATTCTCAATATGAGGTATTCGGCGCACTTTCTCATCCATACGCTCAGCGAGTAGTACACAGACCTCGGGATTCTTAAGACGCTGCAGGTTTAATTTGGGTTGGCGCGCACTTCTATAGAAACGGGCCTCTGATAATCTTGCACGAATTTTTGCTATGATTAAGTGGTGGTCGGAGTTAACGTTTGCCCCTCGATAAGTTCTCACATCCTCCAGTGCAGAAATATGCCTTGCACTCATGAGAACATGGTCTATCTGGTTGGCGGTTACTCCATCATTAGATTTCCAGGTCGCCTGATGAATCCTTTTGTGAGGGAATAGAGTACTGCCCACAACCAAACCTCGCGATGCTGCTAGGCCATCCATTCTTTTACCATTATCATTTGAACTATCGTGTAAACTATGCATCCCAATGGTTGGACGAAAAATATCTTCTTTGTTTACCTGGGCATTGAGATCTCTTATCACGATCTTTATATCTGCTCTAGGGAATTGATCGATGCACCACTCCACTGTACTATAGAAGGCATCCTTCTCATCCTCATCGGAGGGTTCAGTGGGAGCATGAACACTCATTAGGCTATAATTAAAGAACCTTCCCCGCAAACGAAGGTAGCAGATTCGAGGGTTAATCTGCTTAAAATCAGTTACCATCTGTGAAACTCTTTTACCCACTACAAAACCTGTTCCAAGCAAGTGATGTCTCTCATCACAGCTGTAATAGATAGTGTGGTTTCTCTTCTTCAACATCCCGTTATTGATCCATCGTATTTCCTGGATAACAGCAATGTCAACCTTGAGGGAGTCAAGTTGATTAAGGAGTAATTGTAAGGCTCCAGGTCGATAAAGAGCTAAGACATTCCATGATTCGAGTCGAAAATCCTTTAGACGCGCGTTTTTTCGGCTCCTTCATGTCAGTCCGGCTTCTCTTTGTATAGGGTTCGTAGTAAGTGTTATTTTATGAGGCTGGGTTACTAGCCCCGCGCTCAACCCCCAATCTGGAGGACCAGGTCATTTGAGTTCAGAGTTTCCCTCTCTTAGGCCAGTTGGCTTCACCATGCCTTACAGAGCCTGGCATGCCCGTGGTTGTATATTGGAGTTTTCCTTCCCCTAGACAGACTGCCTTCACCGCAGCTGTGAGATCTGTCCTCCCAGGATGCAGTTTAACGTCTTGCCCAGGACGAAATAAAGTTTACTGGACAATTAAAAGTAAGCATGATTGAGATCTCATCGAAAGACTGGAGGAAAAGCAGTTTCTAAAAGACATTTACATATAAGACCAACTAGAGCTAGAATTAAAGGTTGTTCTAGCAGCAGGGTTAGATAAATTCTGTACTACTATTACTTCAACATGCCTTGCATCCAACCAGCGTTTCTCTTTTCGCGCAATAAATATCTTTTCTAGTAATTACTGTTTCTTTTTGATACCATTATAACTGATATTCACTGGACATTCACAAAATTATCAGTACTATTTAATCACTTATTAACAAATTGTATCCAATTGATTAAGTTATTAGAAGTGCCTGTTACTTTTTATATTATTGTTCTACTCAAACAACCTATATTTTCAGATTCCTTGACTATAGAGCACAAATCAAAGCTAATTAACAGGTCAGATTTGGAATAAAGCCTAGTTGGAATGGACTGCTAAACTTGGAGGACTTGACGCAAAATGGCATGAAGCGCTTAGAATGGATTCGGCGACATTCAGAATGACCTCGTTAGATTTGATGTGTGAAGGTACAGGTACTGGCTGACTAGAAACTAATTGATATTTGATTGCCATAGTTGATTTGTAATAGATACTAATAACATTATTTACTTTTTCCAAACTTACCTAATAACTTATGTAGCCTATTCTCATCTCCTTCTAATAATAATATGCACTTAATAATGTATAGTGGACTTCAGAAGTACCGCTTTTTGTCAATGCGCTCTATTGCTGCCGCTCGCAAGCTGTAAAGATAAATGGATTTTATTATTATCTAGTGTGAATGGTTTTATCTTTATCTAGATATGTTTATTACAAATTCCCTTAAAATGGTAATCTCTTCTACCTGGGAAGTTAATATCCAGCAGTATGTAGTTCTCTACACCAGATAAATTAGAACAAAATTTTAATTTAATACTTGTGTTAATTAATTAAGTGTATTCATGTGTTAATTCAAAAAAAAAATTCGTTTAACAAAAATTTATTAATAAATAAAAAAGCAAATGAAGCGGCTAAGCTTGCCAGATTAGATTTTTATTGGGGATGCGTATGGTAAGAACGTTCGGATCTCTTCCGATGTTTAGTTCTGTTCTTCTAGTAACCAAGTTACACTAATAATTGTAGCTACCTATTTCTTCTCACTATGTTGGGTCAAAATCGTTTTAGACCTCATGGGAATCAAACCATGAATTCTCGCACCAAAATCAAGACATTAGTTGCGAGGTTATTAAAGATAAAATAGAGATTACGGAAATATTTAAACATTAATAAATTAATCTCCCTTTTATTTTTTATTTTTTATTCTAGCTGCAGTACAAACTATTAAAGTGTCATCTCCCTACTTTCCTTTATATTCCTTACATATTGATTTTTCTTACATTAAAATAACTTAAATGTTGTTAAATGATGAGCAAAAATTATAAATTTAAGTAAAATCGTTGTGACTGGATCCGCACTGTTGAAAAATATCGGTGTTTTCACCATGTTAGCCAGCTTCCTTTTATGTCACGTTGGTTTAGACGAAGTACGACCACCTTTAAAATTTCTTGATAAACAATATGATGTCTCAGACTTGCAGCCTCTGAGAAGGCTCCGGGCGCCAAAGATGTTGAACGCACATAAAAAAAACCTGTCAATCAATTGGCGTTTGATGGAAGTGCCTTCCACACTTCCAGTGTTTTGTCGACGGAAGTCATGTTAAACTTGTATCACATACAATTGTATCAACGTAATTACATTCAAATACTAGCTTTTATATGTGTTGCAAATCAGCATGTATCCCCACTTCTGATACATTTACCTTAAGAATAATTACAGTTGTAGTTAAAATTCTCAGTTTTGAAGAACTTATCAATTTTATAATTGTATTAACTCAATAAGAGAAAGTCGATAAACTAAATGTGAATGTTTCGTACAATCTTTTCAGACATATATATTTTGAATAAACTGAATGGTACTATTACAATAAAATAATAGATATGAAAATTACAATTGTCAAAAAATAAATCTCTACAAAATGCAAAAATTGCATTATTCCTATCACATCTTATTGTAAAAAATAAAAAATAAAAAAAAAATAAGAAGAGAAACTTCTTGCAATCTTTATTATAAAAATGTCTAAAGTTTACTGTATTCATTATAAAGTTATATTATCATAAATGGAATATCTTTCCAAGACAGAAAGTGGCAATAATTTAGCTAGTCTGCCAATTCTATATTATCAGTGGAATTAATTAGAAATAAATGAATGTTAGCAGTAAAGTTGACAGGGAGGAAGATGAACACACAAGCGTTGGAAAGTTCAACTTTATTAATTACTATGCTGGGTTAAAAGTCGTACGACATTTCTTAGTACCTACTGTAGCTATTTTGCAGCATTCCACTTTCTAGCTGACTTGTTCCACGTCTGTTTTATCCCTTACCATAATGAAGTAAGTGTTTCCTTCCGTTTATAAGTAAAAGTAGATTGGTATGGGTAGTATTTCATTAACCAGTAAGAATAAACCCAATCAGGAAGGTGTGATAGGGACGATGATGGCAGTTATGTACGGACCTCCTGTTAGGAGAAATGTAGCAGACATTTACACAGTAATTGAAATGTGTGAGAATGAAATGGTTTTCGTACATTGTATATAGTTGGAGGAATGATGTTAGGGTACGGTAAGCATGGACTATGACGATAGCACACCAGCAAAGCTTGAAAGAAGGCCAATTTCCTGGTAAGAGATGAAAGCATTGAACTTTGTCAAACGAGTATGTTAGGGTGTGGGATATGTTGTAGCCTTACTGGATGAGTGGGTGCGCTAGTGTTGTTGGGCACAGCAGCAATCTTCTCTCACTGTGTGCAAGATCGATCTAAACCAGCCAAGCGCGCCTACTCACATACGCTCACACGCAGAAACATATATATATATATAAGTCTATCTATGAATATAGGGGAAACTCACTACCACATTCGTACGCGCCTATTGGAGTGATGGGCGTTCGTAGGCATGTCGGACGCAGGATGGGACATGTTCTGTGCCGGGTGGTGAGAGAAGGATGCATTGCAAAAGATGAAGCAAAATAGAGGGAGAAAACGTCAATTCAACACAACGGGATTAGAGTCACTTTTCGCTTACAGTCACTCGCTCAAGGTTTGTGGTGAAAAATTGAATTCTGATTTATGAGGAACAGTTTAATGTTCGAAAGATTTCAGGTATAGGTGACTGCACAATAACTCTCTTTTACTTGACGCCTATTAAACTAAAGGCCCCGCAATTAAATCAATAGTTATCTCTCGTCCGTTCAAAAATGAAAAATTTCTGGTACCATGAAAAGTCAAATAATAAAATTTGGCCGCCAGGAGTGTTATAAATTTTGCTTGAACAACGAAAAGATGATTGAAGACGGTAGGTGAGTTAGTTGGAAACACTTCTTGCATTGTTTTTAAAAGTTAAATAATAATTAGAGAATTTTTGACCCTTTTTTTTAATTCGTGTCCTTTCTATTAACCACGAGACAATTTCGAAATAATATTAGTTCAATATTTGTTATTCATTCAATTTTTTAAAAATATTTAGTTTATTCATTTGAATTATGAGAAAATTGCACCTACAATATATTTTGTTGAAGCCTAAATAAGAAATCACAAGTCTACATTTATCTTTGAAAGTTTCTCCCTTAATTAAATGTAAAATTGAACGCATATTTATTTTTTTTTTTTTTTGCAAATTTGTATTAATTCTCTGATACAACATTAATGATTTATTATGATTATATTAAATTTGAGAAATGGACAAATATTTATTATTACCAAACGGAAAAGTCTGCACTTGCAAAACATTCGTCTACAACAGCGTATTCTCAATAAATTTTGAGAACGACAAATTTCTTGCCGATTTAAAATCTATAGTTATATTATTAAACATTATTGCGAATGTTTCGTACGAGAGACAGGTAGAAATTGAGAAAGAAGAAAACTGCTTATATAGAGTTAAAGAACTCCGTCTAAGCAGAATATGGTTGTCCTGATCAGAGAAAAGCAGTGCAAAACATTGGAAATCCAGTTTTGTAAGACCTATATTCAAAAATGGTTCCAGACAAGATGTACACAATTATCGCCCTATCAGTATTTTAAGTACCATTCCTAAACTCTTTGAATCAATTGTTTACACTAAGCTAATGTCTTCAGTAAGGAATATAATCATACCGGAGCAACATGGCTTTCTCTCCAAAAAATCTGTTACCACGAACTTATTGTCTTGGGTCCAGTTCATATGTAAATGTTTCGAAAAAGGTTCTCAAGTTGACTCTGTCTTCACTGACTATTCCAAAGCTTTTGATGGTGTAAACCATACATTACTTCTTACTAAACTTAAATCTTTGCGCATTTATGGTACAATACTATGCTGGTTGCAAAATTATCTTACCCACCGTATTCAGACTGTTAAAGTAAAATCATTCCTTTCATTGCCTTATACTGTCCTTTCTGGAGTACCTCAAGGATCACATCTTGGTCCCTTATTGTTCCTGATTTCCATTAATGATATTAAACTAGTTCTTCCAGATGTTAACATTCTACTTTTTGCTGACAAAGTTAAACTATTTAGGGAAATCATAGATACTCGTGATAGCCAAGTTCTTCAGGATGCTGTTAACAGACTTTCTGTATGGTCCACAAATAATCTTCTTAAATAAATATCTCAAAATGCCAAGTAATTTCTTTTTTCAGATCACGCTCTTCTCTGCACTTTAAATATACTCTCAATTATACTCCTTTAAATCGTGATAATTCTGTGAATGATCTTGGCTTCTCCTTAGATTCTAGACTCTCCTTTAGCTCTCATGTTGAAAAAATAGTCAGCAACAGTTACAAGATGTTGGGTTTTGTCTTTAGGGATTCCACTTCTTTTAGAAATCCCTTCAGTATTTTAAGGCTGTATTTGCATTTGGTTCGTCCACGACTTGAATTTGCTTCTCCAGTTTGGATCCGTTTTATAAAATCCACATTGATGCTATTGAACGGGTTTAGCATAGGTTTCTTAGAAGGATTGCTAAAATGATGGGTTTATCAAGTGAAAGATTAACTTATTCTGAGGTGTTGGATTCCCTTTATTTGAGTACTCTATCCTTCAGAAGGCGAAGAGCAGACCTTATTTTCCTCTTCAAACTTATACATCATATATAGATTGTCCTGAATTGCTGGAATTAATCGACTTCCATGTTCCTACAATAGATACTCGTTATAAACCTGTGTTTTCTAAATTTTATCATTCAACAAATTATTCCCAATCCTCTCCTATACCTAGACTTATGTCGCTTGGAAACAGTATTTCTAATGAATATGATATCTTCCAGCCAGCATTAATGAATTTTATTGCATTTGCCAGCAGTAGTCATTAATTAGTTATTACTAGATATTTGCATCTATAATAGATTGTTAAATTGGTTAAATACGCTCTCCCTTTTACCTAGTTTCTATTGGTTACTCTTATTTATTAATTTCATAGTCTTATACACTTTTTACTGTATTGTCTCTTATATTTGTATATATTCTTGTTAGTTGTAATTGTATATATATTTGTATAATGTTTATATTTCTAAGTACTATTATTTTTATATTCATATTTTTTATATACCCAATTTTTATTCTATGTTCTAGTCTAGTTTGTATTTTATATGTTCTATTTTTTTATTCTTTTATATCTGTAGTTTGTCTATTTCTCGTATAGTGTTTGTTTTGTTTATGTGTTTGATAAGAAAATTACATAAATGGGGGCAACCTCGTATGTACTCGAAAGAAAAAAAAACCTTTATCTGGTCGGATTCAAAATTTCATAAAATTTTCGGTTGAAACAACTGAGAGGGGCAAAGGAGAAACGATGACCGGGTAGTTATATACTCTATACTGTAGGCCAGCTCCACAACGGCACGGCACCTGATAGCTCGGTCATATCTCTCCAAAGAAAATTATTGGAAAGAAAACGTCCAATGACTTGTCTCATTCAGGAGTTTGAATTATACTTATGTTCTCGCTTGTGGTGTGAGAGATTTCTTCAAAACGTTTCTATATATATGCTGATTAGTTAAAAGTTATTTAAAATGAATGCTGAATCTATATCTGCTGTAATACTGAAATTAGTAACTATTACTGAAATATAATTTATTACTAATAATGTATGAATTCATACATTCTTAGTAATATGGATATCAACTCTCATAAACTGAATATATTTGTTAATAAAATTCCAGCGAGAATAAATTTAAATATTTATTAAGGATACTGTAAATAATCGAACACAAGCAACAAGTAACTTCATTTTAATATATTTATTTTTTATATTTCTCGTTTTTATTGTTCTATACAAAAATTTCTTACATCTTTCAAGACATAATATCTATTTCCACACTGCCTTCTGAAAAATGACAGGAAACTTTGTCGAAACGTTGGAATACTTGAATATTTTTTCTTGGACCGATCTTCACTAAAGTTATTCATAATAGAATAAATTTTTATTTTATTATATAAAATATCTTGTATAATCTGCAATAATAGTTTAAAAATAATGTTCGACCATGAATAAATAGAAATTGTAAAACATATATCATAAACAAATAGAAAGTTACTAAAATAAAATAAAAAAAAATACCCAATACATATTCAATAGGTGTTTTTGTAAAAGAAGTAGAATGAAAAGGAACTATGGTATAGATTGTCGGTAAAAGTGGAAAGAGTGTTAGGGAAATGTTTGGCAAGATTTAGGTGTCTGTTTCTATAATGTATTGAGAGTTGGGGCTATTGGCAGAAGACGGCGCGAAGCCTTTGGCGACGATCCATATTAAGTGGATATACTCTTACCCAAACCTTACAGCCCCTGCAGGCGGCACCGGCCATCCAACCGACATTACAATGTTCTTATAGCCAGGGGAAGAAGGACTCCGATCTTAAACGTCCATTATTTATTGCATCTTACATGGGAATTCCATTTCAGGGTTGGAATTCTAGAGAACTAGAAGGTGGATGTGGAATACAGTGCCGTCTCTGAAGAAGTGCTAACCCCAGGGGTTCGGCTCAGTTTATGCTCTCTTTTTTCCAACAACTGTCAACAATTTTTTTTCTTTTTTTTTTTTTACTTAGATGGAGAAAAAAAACATGCGGTGTTTTCCTTTTTTAAAAAACACCAAAAACAACTACATTTCCCCCCCTTGCATAGATGTACGTGTGAACAACTCGTATGATATTTGTTTATTCCTTTTTATTACCTCATTTTCCACTTTAAGAGGAAGTATTAGTATAGTGTCATTTTTTCGAAATTGATTTTTCAAGTAAGTTCTGAACTTTCCTGATTATATAAAAAGAGATACCACTACTACCTCTGACAAGACTATTTTTACTTTCTCTTGCTCATAGTAAGAGGAAGTATTGTAATCGTGCCAAACTTTCAATATCATGTTTTCACCGGAAATATGCCTTTTGAGGTCCCCTGAGTCCAAAAAGTGGTTTTTAGAAAATGGTCTGTGTGTGTGTGTGTGTTTTTTTTCTTTTCTGGCAACAGTACCCCTATTGTCAGAGAGTTTATTAGTGCATGCTCTATGTATATATATTACATGCATATCTAATAAATATTATTATAATTATAAATATACATAAATCAAAAGTTCACAATAATAATACGGGTTCATACTTAAAATTATATCAAATTAGTACAGCGATCAGTTAAGTTTTTTGTAAGTTTTAAAACAATTCTATAATTGATTAAACAGAAATTTCATTTTTATGTTTAATAAGGTAAAATACAATTTAATAATATATTAGTAAGATGAATTACAATGATTTAATTGAGAATTATATTGCAATTAGCCTATAGTGCACCGAATACATCACAGATTTTCCAGATCAATGTTTTGAAGAACCTTTTAGGAAAGTTTGACATTATCTTTCTGGATCAGCTTGGATTTATTTAACATTGCCCAGATATAACCTTGAGTAAAAACTGCTTTAATAATGGCACTCTCTGCTGGACATGTAGATTACAGTCAAAAATAATGTGGTCTCAAGCTTGAGGAGTTTGTCTGTCGCAGGAACAGGCTGGATTATTAATTATGATGAAACGGTAGAGATAGGCCTTGTCTTTACCATGACACGTAGCGATTGGATGAACTGAACTGATTTCAACTGTGTTTTTATGGACTGTCCGTCGCTATATTTATACAGCTTCTCCCGCTCCAGTCCGAGATAGTGGTTTTGGGTTTTGTATCTCCTATACTTTTTTTGGTTGCTGAGCTTCTTTTTGGTTGCTGTTACACCTATCAACAGAAAACACGATGTTCTAAACTTATTCAATTCAATCTACAATTATGGTTGCTTTAATTATTATTAATATTGATATTTTTAATATATTTTTTAGGATACGATTGGACAAGCTAATAAAAAAGTATAGTTTTTGGGGCAATGATGTAGTTCTTAAAATACCTATATACCTTACAGTTTTCTAATTCATTTCAATTACAAAGAATCCCATATTTCCGCTGCATACAAGAAGGTAGCTTCTACCATTGAATTAATAAACAGCGTTAAGTTCACTGACTAGTGAAATAGCTCTTGCTTCTGTAAAAAAACTAATAAACCTAACTTTAGCGGCTGCCAGATTGCCCTTTTTTTTCTTTTTCTTTTTTCTAAATAAATCTGTGTGCTATAAAAATTTTCTCATAGAAATGAAAAGGGTTCCCCAAACAACTAATTTTTTTTCGCCCACTCTATTTTCAAATAATAGGATATTCACTTCAGTAATCTGGTTTATGCTAATTCTTCTAACATCCTCCTCACAAAATATTTACCTAAATCAAAGATTACATAGTGAAAAGTAGCGGTAACAGCGAGTATCGTTGCAGGATTCCATTCGTTATATCTGTTCCCATGGTCTTCTATAGTTGATTTAGGCTTACTATAAGCATTTTTTTAAATATTTATGATTATATAGCTAACACCTATTTTGCTCAATTTCTAAAAATAATTTGACATGATTTTTTCACATTGAACGCTCGTTAAAAGTCTATAAATTATAATTATTTATTTATTTTACATCTATACAATACACACTGGTACATTATAGATGGAGAGTGGTTTGACATAGAAACTATTAACATGCAGTAATTAGCAGAAATGGAAAAAAACAAATGGAAGAAAAAAAAATGAATAAACAAAACGAACAGTAAAATAAAAATTAATAAAATAACCTCAATTTGACAATATCAATAAAGATAAAAACCAAATAAAACAAATATAAATTAAAAATTAAAAAGTATCCATTAAAAGTCTAAAAGAAACTTTCTCAGTTTTAAACTGCTAATTATAAATTTATACACATCAAATAAATGATTCTTATTCTTTATAGAGAAAATACTTGTTGCAGTTAATGGGTAATATTTACATAAATATTTCTCTCTATACAAAGAAAATGCAGGACAGTCAATAAACATGTGAGCCAAGGTTTCCTGACTGTAGTTGCAGAAAGCATAAGTTGACTCCAAGTTTACCTCATACTTAACACCCTTACTGTAAACAATTAACCTTTTTTCGGATGAAATTCGTACTTGACTCACAACCCTAATTATATCTACTGGCACACTAAATGATAAATAGCCCTGACTTCCATGCTTGTTAACGAGCATAAGGTACATAGTAGTATAGGAAGACTTGGCAATCCTCTCCAGGTCCAAACGGATCAACTTATCTCTTAAACAATTCAGAATTGCGGTTTTTTCTTTTTCAATCAATCCAGCATCTTGCTCTATCCACAGCCAGCTAAATCCGAGGTCAGCAAAGTACTCCTTCATTTGCAAACCCAGTTGAATTTGGTACTATTACCGACTAAACTGTCCATTGTTAACATCCTGTTGTAAGAAATTTTAGGAATGCGATTATTGGGCATATTCAAAATCTTTATTAGAAAGTTTAAAGCTCTACTAAAAACAAGATATCTCAACTGGATGCTGCCCGTCTCCATTCTCACCAAATAGCTAGCTGTGCAATTCGGCCAGTAGTACAAGGATTTAAGAAATTTGGTCTGTAAGACCTCTAATGATTTATGTACCTTAACGCCCAAACCTCACCTCCATACAGCAGTACCAAGGATACACTGCTTTCAAAAAGTTTTAACTACTGGCCAAGGAAGAGACCTTTGCCCTAGAGAAGATTGCCTTCACAGCACAAGAAGCCACGTAGCCCTATTAAGCATATCTTTAGCTGCCAAACTGAAACACCCTGAATTAGAAAACAATATGCCTAAGAATTTAAAGGAACTCACAACCTCAATAGGTTCTTTCAAGTAAAAAAAAGATTCCTTTTTGGATCTTCCATGGCTTTTCTTAAATATCACAATTTTAGATTTGTTTACATTGACTTCCAGTTTATTAATATTACAATATTTTTCTAATGCTTGCAATTTTCTTTTCAAATCTACAGGTGTATTTGATAAGAGTACAACATCGTCTGCATATAAAAGGGAAGAGATGCCGTAAGTGTGATCAATCTGAACCTCTGCACAATTATGGTCTCGTAAAAACTGAACAAGATCGTTAATAAAAATCGCAAAGAGCAAAGGGGAAATACCCTGAAGAACGCCTCTTGTAACCTGAACTTCATCAGTTAAAAGTCTATAAATATAGCTATGAGAGTGCCAAATTTCAACCTAAGTTTAATCATGATTAACGAGCTGAGTATAAACAATGTCATCCACAAATCCTCTGCTACGCCTAAATCTATTGTGTTCATTTGGTAAAACCTGTATTCGTTTCCGTCCCTTCAGATAAACTCTTTGCTAATGTAGAGGTGAACAGGCCGTTATTAGAAGGAAGTGTTCATTAATACAATCCCTCTATAGTATTAATTTGGATCATTTCTACCACCTCCTTAAAGGAAATATTGAGATCGTGACAAATTTTTGATTTGGAGTTTTCACCGGAAATACATACTTTTGAGATACCCTGAAAAAAAAAAATTGGAGCTGTTTAGACCTGGTGACAAGGAGTCTGTTCAAATATACATAGAAAGTACGGGCGGAATAAGAGAAAATAGGCCGTATACATTCTTTTGGAAATTGGGACAATCATTTTTGACTCACATAAAAATGATAATAAATGAAATCATTGAAATTAAAAAGACTGGGTTCAATAGAATAAAGGTGACGATACGCAGGGTTCAAGCGCTAATGCACTAGTGGAATCTGAACATTTCAAAAAATTAAACTTACATACTTATAAGCATCGTATTTATTAAACATCTGGTGCGGAACACTCACAGGATTTTCACTTCCTGTGAAATGGCACATTTTTTTTCATACTTGCCGTACTTATTCGTGTTTATTCGTCTTATTCTTTTTTTAAATTTAAGGCGCGTTAACATTCACGGTCGTTGGCGCCCGGCGCCTGCTCAGTGCATTGCCGGCCTCAGGACAGTGTTCTCTCGTTACAGAGAGTTGTAGAGGCACCTAGGAAGAAAAAAATCTAAGGGCAGCACAGCTGGAATCGAACCCGGTACCTCCACGCGGGAGTCCAGTACGCTATCCACTTAGCTATTCCCTTCCCTCTCTTATTCTTATTAGTATTTAAAACTGAGGGCAATTTTATGGCGAAAATCACCATAAAACTCAAAAACCTATTCAATAAATACGCACTTTCGCTCAACCGATTTTCTTCAAATTCGGGAGTTCGACCACTTATTTCATTCTAATTATATTATTTAGATGATAGTATTGTATAATAAACTGAAATAGAACTTTAGAGAGAATCATAACCCCACCCCTCCACCAAAAGTGCTCTAAACTGAATTTTCCCGGAGAAATGTTACAAATAAAAGTTGTAGCCCCTTGAACGCGTAGTTATAGAAAGTTTAAAGAAAATGGCTGATGCCGCTTACGACGTACGCTCATACAGATCGTTTTGTATAAACCACGTATTTTGATCTCTGGGCCCCTTAAAACATGTATTTCCGGTGAAAACTCAAATTTGAAAATCTGACACGGTCGCAATACTTCCTCTTACCGTAAGAGAAGCTAAACAGGCAGGAGGGTTCTATTGTGACCCTACCCTACGCATGTCTTGATGATATCTCTACAAATGCAGTACCTCTTTCAGATATATTTCTTTAAGAAATCTTAAAATCTGAGAAGTTTCCATGGGAGATATATCTTACTTGCTCCCTCGCTTGCATGACTGCCCAAAAATCCTGCATGTTCTGGCACCTAATAAATGTTTATGAATGTTTTCTTTTTTTTAAATTAAGTTTTAAAGATATTTGTTTGTAAATCTCTTACACTTGATTTCTTCCAAATCCAAATAATAATTCCGTTTTTCTTAATATCTGTGATTTATATAAACATCAGGAAACAACAGTAATGCCTTTTTAAAATTTATACAAAACCTAGAGAAAATTATGTAATATTTCCTGCAGAGGGCGCAAGCGGACTCCACAACAATTTTTTTTTCTTATTTCTAGATGATAACGCTATCAATCAAAATATAATGAATAGTACCTTTTCTTCTAACTTCAATCGACCATACTTTCAATTTTAGTGTGTTTGTGATCAAGTAGTAAACAGCTAACCTGTTTTACGGACTGAGAGCCCTGTGCGACCTGTTTTGTTACAATTATTTTTATTTTATTTTTCATTGTTTTATTTTGTTTTTCACAATGAATGACCCATATGAGCGGGAGGACAGGAGAGACTGAGAAAGATGTTTGCTGAAAGGGTGGAAAATGATGTAATTAAAGATGAGGAGAAGGAGGATGATGATGATAACGATAATGGCAAGTTTTTCAAGAAGATAGCTCTACAGAGCTGTAAATTTCAGAAGTAGATGATTTGCCAAATAATTCAAATATTTGTTTTATTTAGGTAAATATGAGATCACTCAGTGGAAAAACAGAGGCCTCTAAAAAATGTCAGAATATGGGTTGAAAATTTTGAATCTTATTTGCCAGGTAGCAAGGCTTGTTTAAAAACTTTGAAAACACCGTTAGAAATAAGACATTATTCTTTCTATGAAGAAATGCTAAATATTATTACGCGGTGTACGACCCAACCGATAAAAGGTGTGAAAGAGCATTATTTCAGATAAAGAGACGTAAAATGTCTCAGAAATTTTAAGCTTTCTATGTCACAGAAATCGTAACTACTATTGGGTTGTTCTAATTCGCAGATATTTTGGAAGCTAATCACTTAAACATAGAAGATCTGTCTGTGGGCACTGATGGCTTTGGAGCTGAACTGTTTCGCCTGACAATATCCATCAAAAAATTTTTTTGAAAAGATTCTTGTGAGGTATTTGTCGTGACGACGCAGCAACCCGCCTTAAATGAAAAGTATTGATAAATTGGTTGTCAGCAATTGCCAAACATATCAACAGTAATTGCTGCATAAGTAATAATAA
Source organism: Triatoma infestans (assembly GCA_011037195.1). Lineage (NCBI taxonomy): Eukaryota > Metazoa > Arthropoda > Insecta > Hemiptera > Reduviidae > Triatoma > Triatoma infestans. The sequence continues at coordinate 10,873 of JAAEAF010014698.1, read as the reverse complement.
TAATAATAATGATGATAATTAAAAACTATGCTGGTGTTTTAACATGAATAATTATTTGATGATTTCATTTCGTGCTAAATTTATAATTAATTTTTTTTTTTATATATCACGCAATGTTTTAAAATAAATTAAAAGGAATTTAAAGTTTTGCAATACAATATTGTTAATAAAAAACAAAACAAAAACTTATATTTATAAGTGCGGAGCGTGAGTCCGTCCGCAGAGATTACTAATGTAATAAAATTAGGCGTGCCTTTTGCAGGGTTAAGATTTCATTTCAATATTATGTATGATTTGTTCCACCTATACAGCACAATGGGGAATTGAAGGGACATATAACTCTGTGTTTGTAGATATTTGTCGATCGCAATTCAAGAAAGGCAGTAAGCCCATTAAATTATGGGTATATTAACAGCATTGCTTTTAACAACTCTTTGTCAACAGATAAAACAAAGCCGTCACACTTTTTTATTGGATAAATATTAAGTTTATTTTATTGCCTGTTGTTTATTGCAATAGTACACCTTATATTTTTTTTTTTTTATTAATAAAATATATGGTTCCTGAAATAATAATTGGTTATTATTACGATAAATAGTAGTTAAGTTCCTGGTATGTATTTAAAGTATAAGTACATTATACAATTATATAATAATGATGTGTATATAGGTATCTATTCATATTACTATATTAGTTAGTCATACTGGATAATGTATTTGGTATATATGTAAATTTATTCAATGAACTTGTCAGTGGTATACAGTTAACAAGTAATTGATATTAATTAGCAATGTACATATTCAATGTTGTTGTACATTCAGACAATTTACAACCATGGGAAAATATTTGGTTATATGATAATATTTTGTTTCTTTTTCAAAAAAAATATTAATTTATACCGTGGAATATATATAACCATTTGTTTTCTTTTTTATTTTAATTAGAAATTACATATCAGACTCCCAAACTTAATGAAGACAATTTTACCATTCTTGTTTTGTTACTTTAATTAATAAAAACAATGGTTGTTAGGGTCCTTTTTTTTCCTACGAAGCTTGCGGTCCAGAGTTATCAACGTAACAACGCTTACACCGACATATACGTATGGTTTGCACAGTATACTGCACTATATCTGACGTATGCAGTTAATTGGGTTTAGCGTTGTACACATTCACATTCCAATTTCACATCTTACGTTGAAAAACATATACATGACACGTACTCTTAGAAAATCTTATAATAGCCTGGCCTTTCGTCATACGTAGAGGCAAGAACGGCTGAACGCAAAACATATCTGTAGTCTGGGCTTCATGTGATAATCTTTCTCTGGAGTGTAGCAAAACCCTAAGAAAGTTGGCTAGGTAATCAGAGTCAAAGTCCAGGGAAGGAGGTAGCGTCGACATGGTTCAATACTCCCGTATGGACTACATTCCTTTGTTGTAGACTAATTGTATATGCTAAGACCCACCCGGAAGTCACTAGTCTATTTTGGGCAAAAACTAATTTAACTACGCATATTAATGTACGGCATATTATTATGGTGACTCAAATTAAAGGGTTTATGATTTCTCTGTGCAAAGGAAAACTGTAACCAAGTATTATTCGAATTTAGCCAATAATGGGTTCAGCTTTTTTCTCACTCTCCTCTCTCTCTCTCACTATGTATTAATGTTTTAAAGATTAATAGATAATAAGAAACAAACAATATTAAGAGAACATCCTTACCAGAATTATAGGGAAAATGTTCCATTGTGTGTTTGTGTATCTTTCTTTTCGAAATAGGGGGGAGTTTGTTCAAACAAAAGGGTCACTAACAACAGGAAAGGTGTGCATTAGGAGAAACATCAAATGGTTTTGTGGTAGGGATAATTTGTAAGGGAATCGGACAGAAGTAGTATGAGAAAAGAGGCAGTTTGCTTCTCCTTCCCTACATCACTCGTTGTTGGATTTATGTGGCAACATTAGACAGTCCCGAGACATATGTAGTGGGCTGGTCATAGTGGGAGCAAAAACCATCTAAATGGCATTGGAGTGGGAGGAAGGTAATAGCTGATTGGACGAACTCCCTATAAATTGCCCGAGGAAATGAAGGTGTTGTGTGTTTGTGTTTATGTATGTGTGCTTGGGTGAATGGAAGTGGGTTACTAACGAAGAAGAAGTTACTAAATGGTACCGCTTAGATGGCCATAATTAATATAAGGAATATCAACATATCATAGTCAACTACAAATCTAATTTTTTTTCTCTCTCTTGTGGAATGATGACATTATTATAACTCCAGTAATATCAACTCTTCTTAGTTAAATATAGTCCATTTGTAATCAACTCCTTAAAAGTAACGGTATTTAATATGTTTCGTATTTAACACATTGATTAACATAGAGTGATAATAAACAAAGCAAAGCCATGGTTATACAATCGTCAGGCAAATTTAACGACTTAATTATTCTCCAAACAGAATGTAAAACGGGATTATAGATATTTTATTAAAAAAAAAAAAAAATCTGGTGTGAATCATACTCAGTATAAAATCTTAGTCTGTTTTATGGGTATAAAATTAACGCTTTTTTAAAAACTCAGTAAAGTTTTTACTCAGTTGTCCTAACCTAGAGTTGAGAGATTAGCACTCATGGCAAGTATTATTAATTCTTTCCTACAACAGGCGGGCTATACCCCGGCACTGCAGCCAACGAAGGCTTATTGTGTCATACCCGATAATTCTAGTAGGTGAATCCTCCCCTCCTAAGGAGTTTAAAAGCTTTCACCATAGACCATTTTGCGTTAGTATCTCTTTAGGTCGCAACGTACCAAAGGTTTAATTTAGTTATTTGCAACGCAATCAAAAAGAAGGTGGGGGCCGATTTCTCCTCCTTCTGACACATTCTGCACAAGGGTTCCGAGCTTATTAGCCCAACCTGTAAATAACCCCGCAACCAGAGAAATCTGATTCCTACCCAGGCTAAGAGTCACTTTGATCCCCTTTATACACAGCCTTGGCATCATCCTTTTACTGTGTATAGCCCCTGCGCTCCCCCCTCCCCGCAGAGCGCCTCATGCTTGCTTTGAAGCCAATCTCCGATAGCTGCACGAACCGCTCCACTGGTTATCTCTAGGACAGATTCTGGACCAATAAACGGAATATTTGCCCAGTTTCTAGCCAGTTGAGCAGCTGTCTCGTTACCCTCAATCTCTACATGTCCAGGCACCCATATCAGCTGTACCTAATTGTGCCTGGAGAGTCTCATCAATGCCTCTCGACATTCCTTACCTAGGGAGGAGGTGGTTCTGTAAGCTTCTAGTGCTTTCAGTGCAGCCTGACTGTCCGTGCAAATGCGTAAAACTTTGCCTCTTGGAGCTCCAAGCAAGTTCTCCTCGGCACAGAACTTAATGGCAAATAACTCGGCCTGGAATATTGTGGAATATCTGCCCAGCGGCTTCTCAATTAGTACCTGCGGGCTCATCCCACACACCCCGGCTCCAGTTCCGCCCACCATCTTAGAACCATCTGTGAACCACAGAGGTCCCGTCTGGTAGCGTTTTTCCCATCCCATGGACCATTCCGCCCTAGAACCTAGGAACACCTGAAATGGAACCTTTGTGGGTCCGTAATGCCATGTGACTACAAACACATTGTATGTTTCTTCGTCAATAGCCCTATTTATACGGCAATTACATTAATAGAAGGTATTACATTGTAGTCCAGAAGGGAGCGTTAATAACATTGAACAAACTCCAATACGTTTGTAATCTAATGTCAAAAAGTAAAAATACCATAGAAACCCTCAGAAAAAATTTTTCCTGATAAATATTTCAAATAAAAGTGATAGCATAAAGAAAATTGAGACTGATTAGAAGAGAAATTTATTGTTAAATCTATTTTGAAATGTTACAACAAATGTTTAATTTAAGAACTTCCACTTTACTTTTAATGTTATTAATACATTTTAACAATTTCATTCAAATCATAAAATTTATTTCATTGAAAGATGACAACACTGTTTTTGCTTTTAATCACTAGTGATAAAAAGGAAAACTTAAAGCACTTATTTTAGTATAATTGTCACTTTGTTCGAGTATACAAGAAAAAGGTCTTTAACTCGTTCTAAGGGCACTTCCGGATGGATATCCGAAGAATAATTTACTTCTTCCTTTATGCTCGAAATCAAACATTGACGTTTTCTTTAATTTGATAGATAAATAGATAAATAATTTCTAGAAACAGAAGTTTTCTGAATTTTGGTTTTTGAGAATAAAGAAAGCTTAAGTATCTTTATGACATACTATTTTTCGTGGTTTATGACGTCATTATCGTGGTTATGCAATTATACCACACTTCTTCTTTCTTTTTTTTAATGGCTTTCTGTACTTTGCAGATTGCCAAACACCAGAATGTTTTGTCTGAGTGTGTGATGCTGCATTTGTGCATTTCCTCTGGAATTATTTATTGTTAATTATTATTTGGAATTATTGCATTTTGTTTGGAATTATTTATTAATTGAAATTTATATTTTATCAGTTTTTTATTTATATTTTGTTTATTGTTTATTTATTTGTGACTATTTATACATATTGTAGGCTTATTTACAGATCTATATTGTTTCTTTATGAAGTTATATAGTTCTAGGTGTGTTTCGTGGTTATTTAATAAACCACACTTAACAAGTACCTTGAATACAAGAACATTATACTATGATAACAGATATTTAATCTACGTAATGTATTATCCTCTTTACAGGCATTACTGCTCATTACCGGACAATGAGGGTACAGGCTTTAAGGAAGAGGAAATCACCATTGGACTCATATCCGGGACTTCCACGAAGGCGTCCAGCACGTTAATCACTGAGCTAATCACTTAAATTATAGTCTAGATAATAGAAAAAAAAGGTTTCAAATAAAAGTGAATAGATCTAAATATGTGCAGTTTGCATACCAAGTTCGCAGAAACTGGAAAAAAAATACGTGAAGCCGGACTTTAGATAGTTTAGCCCTTTACATGTTTAGTTCGTATACATATTTAAACAAAAATGTTCGTGCTGTTTTTTTTTTTGTTTTTTTTTTTGCAAAGAACTATAAAATCCGCTCAGTAAAGCGGTACTTGCAGATGACCGAGTTTGATGATCAAAACCACATTGTCGGATTCCTAGTAGAGCTCAAACAAATTATCAAGTTTGAATTTTCCGTTCAAGCGATTTACCGTTCTTGAATAATGCTGAATAAACAGAAAAGCAGTGTGACTTACAGGCACATATACACATACATACATACATACATACATACATACATACATACATACATACATACATACATACATACATACATACATACATACATACATACATACATACATACATACATACCTACATACATACATAATTCGGAAAAAAAAAATATTTCAAAAAAAGTGACAGAATCTGATATTTTATCTGTCGTAGCATGCATATTTATTTTCTTCCTGACCGGTTTCGGATTTTCATCCATGGTCAGAGCAAATTCCTCAAGTTCGTGTAGAGAGTTCACTTCAACGTAATATTTCTGTTACTTGTTACTCACACTTGTTGGTTGTATATAATTATGTCATAGGAAGAAAATAAATATGCATGCTACGACGGATAAAATACCAGATGTTATCCAGCATTGCAGATCCATCCACATATTCAAAAGTGACAGAATTTTAATATCTGTTCAAAGCCATGTTTAATTCCATGTTTAAAGCAAATTAATGGACACTTTTCGAGAAATTACCAAAGAACTTGGGTAACATTTCCATAATATCCCAGTTCCTGTTCACTTCCAGTTTTTCTTCAAATTTTAAATTCTACCAAAACATTTTGTTATACACATTTACACAAAGACCGATTTCTAAAAAACAATTTTACTTTTTAACTCGGTAATCAATAGGATAAAAATTCTGATAAAAACAGGATCGAAATTCTGACACGACCCCATTTCTTGCTTTTACCAGCAATAAAATAATGTAAAATGTTTAAAAGAACCTCCGTCTTATGGCATTGTAAATTAATAATGAGCGCTCTTTCATTTTACAAGTTATTCTCATTTGCCTTTGTAACTCATATATTTCTATTTACAACTAAATTTCTGTACACACACTCACACAAAAACTGGTTACTGTTGAAATTAGAAACAAGTAACTGGAGATGTGTGTATCACTATTACTTTACAAAGTTATACTCGTGTTATACCCTGTTAATGCCTACATTTTCTGTATACGATACCCATAACATACATTATACCCTTTATATAGATAGAGAGAACTAGTGATATCTTAGAAGTGAACCCCCTTCACCTTGCCCAGAATATTCTCAAGCTAAGTGCTATTATTCTCTTTATATCCTACTCACTATAGTCTTTCACAGGATATCTACCCACATGGATAAATTTAACCCCAAAACTTAATTTCTAAAATTGATTTTATCAAAAAAATGAGAACAAAATAAATTAATTCAGTTTCCCTATCAAATAAATGTAAATATAAATTTGTAAAAAATAATTTATTTTCTTTAATACAAGTTTCAAGAATCAAGGATAAAAATATTTTAAAAAATATAAATAAATAAAATAAATTATTTTATTCCCAGTGATTTGCCAGTTGTTTTACCGATCTCAGTTTCCCAGTGATTTACCGATCCATGTAGGTCTTTCAAAATTTGTACTTCAACTGCTATTTCTTTTAAAGGAGCGTTAAATTTGATATTTGAGGATACGTAATTCCGCCCCCCCCCCCAACAAAAATTTCCAGTAAATTCAGAATTAAAATTTAGTTTTATTACAATAAATACGTCAAGAAGCAATCATTCAAAATTCATTTAAGGAAGTCATAATTTGCCGTTTTTTTATTCACTTTGCCGAAGTTTATCGAGAATGACTCGTAATATTTTTTTTTGGGCATTTTTTGTACCGATATATTTATTATGTTTTTCTTTTCTTTCTCCTACGCCATGACTTCGACTATTCAGTTTTTCAACTTCGCGCGGCCCAGTATCGCTAGCGACTGGTGTTGATCGTTTACTTGGATATCCAGTGGGGGCACGTAAGAACAATCAATCAGAACATGTCAACTGAAATTCTTATTTACTAATGCTGTTCATTTTCCCAGAATACTAACTAATACATACAATTTTTCAATTAAATTTGAAGTACTTTTCCTAGAAAATTGTTTTCAAGATTTTCATGGGAAAAATGTGAAATTTGGATTAATTCTACCGCCATTTCAGTATACTGTAGTTCCAGGCTTAAGTGTAATTTAGGGCAGATAAACACTTGGTAAAAATTCAGTTTTCAAATAAAATTGAGAATTTCTGTCAGAGAAATTCGTGTAAGCGTGCGTTTAAACGGTGCCTCTTTTCTTGCAACTAGACGCACTATGAGGCATACATCAATCTTCTGCGCACAAGGAGGCGCAAATAGTTGCAAGTGGTCCCCATACTCAGCGGGGATCCTCGTTACACCTTTCGTACAACACATAGTTTTTTTTGTTTTGTTTTATTCACTGAATCATAATAATTTGGTCTTCGGTAAGTATTTATTTTCTCTTTCATATTAATAATTTTATTGCGTTACATAGTACATGATGAAAAATCCATGTGTATGGCATGTCAAAAAAAAAACAATTTGGCATTTAACTCGACGTTGGTCACAAAATGTACGCTTCTTCTTTTCTCATTGAACGTTCAAAAACATTTATATTCAATAAGGCTCTCAGCTTGGCAGATGTACAAAGCTGTCATAGGTTGGTCGCGAGTGAATGCCGCTCTTACTTATCGCACACGGCTGATGTATGGTCCAATCAATTGTTAATATTCTAGTAAAATTTGTAAATACATATCTATCAATTCTGACCACTTCAAGGAAATTCGCATATTTATTCTGAAGTAATAAGAAATCCGACATTCATCTTCTAGAGTTTCTTTTGTTGTTTTCAGTAATTATGTCACAAGCCGCAGCGATATACGCACACTGGAGAGCGTAGATGATATTTTCATACAGTAGGGACAGACAAGAGGACTGTTGTAAACAGAAAAAGGCAGGAAGCAAGAGGCATGCAGGGATGCATGCGTCGTTGCATGCGCAAAAGCATCAAAAGAGGCACCACCTTAACGCACCATAAGTGTTTCAAAATTTAATTTTATAATAATGAAGACCATCTTAGCTAATAATTGGTAATGAGGTCCATAATACTGAATAATATTGTCACTTTCTCTTACTATTAGTAATTGATAAATAAAACTATTCACTTATCAATTGAAAATTATTGATCTTCCAACAAATTTTCAAAATACAGAAACTTTACAACAAAACTTTTTCATATCGATTTTAATTTTTTTTTCTTAGTGCAATTTTTGGAGTTATTATTAGTTGAATTTTCTTTGAACTTGCAAATTTTGGTTGGACCTTTAGTTGGACCCTGTATTACTTATAAATAAAAGCTTATTTGGACATTACAGTAGCGCCCTCTATCTCAGCCTCTTAACAAAGCTTTAACAGTTCATATTTAAGGAGCTCCCAGAATATTCCTAACATGAATTTGTCTGGAAAATATTTGAAATAAAAATGATAGCTTTATAACAGTACTGTTAGCATTGTAAGTGTAAAGAAAATGGATACTGTGTGCCATTTTGAAAAATTGCAAACAACTCGAAACCTATTCTATAAAGTTGCATTCCCGAATAAACACTTTCTTCAGTTTTGCTAGCCATTTTCTGCGATTTTTTGTTATATATATATATATACATACTCGTATTCGTATATATATATAGTTTTCACACACACACAACAGATAACCATCATTCATTAAAAACATACTTCCTGTGAAAACTCATTTTCAAAAAATTAATACGATCGAAATAATTTTACTTATACCAAGAAAAGGAAGTAAAAATGTGCAAATTCAATATAGTTATTCAATAATCCACTTGATGTGACCAATACCTCTGAGACAAATATCCTCGAAAATGAAACAAATCGAATACAATAATCGATTTCCAATGACATGTACTCAATTTGCTCTGTTTAGGAGCATTCAGTATTAAACCTACGTAATATTACAAATAACCTACGTAATGTAAAAAATACTTCCCAATTTAAACAGTTTTATGGACAGCTGATAAATCTATTTTTGATAAGAAAATTATTATATGCATTTAATTTTACTTTCATGTCTCTTTTCAGTAGTTATTCTCTGTGTAGTTAATTCTCTTCCTTGTCTTTGTTCTCACAGCTTGTAGCTAATGTTGATACGAAACTTTAGTTCTGTGTTCCGGTTCTATTAAAATCCGCAATTATTATTGCTATAATTATAATTAATCTATAGTAAATTATTCATCTCCTCTTGTGCTTGGTGTGTAGTGGTGGTTCATTTAACTATTGTTTTTGGCTCATTTTTCTTTTTTCTACGTTGAATTTTCGTATTTCGTTTCTGCTATATTAAGCCACACACCTTTTTTTCTACAAATATAAATACACACCTTCATAGTTCTCAATTACATCTTAATTTGCAGATTTTAGCTTTTAACAGCTTCTGTGTTCTCCGCATCTCATCACTTTAAAGATTGAATCAAATTCTACTTTGTTAATTAATTGTTTATTACTTTCACTTACTCCAAGTAAGAGGAAGTATTGTAATCGTGTCAAATTTTCGATATCGAGTGGCTATTAGAAAACGCTGTGTGTCTGTGTGTATCTTTATGTATGATGAATGTGAACAGCATAGCTCAAAAACGAATAACGTTATTAAGTAACGGAATACCCGTCACTTAATAGTTTTTTTTTTTTTTACTTTCTTGCAATTTTCTCAAAAATGGCTCCGACGATTTTCTTCAAACTTTCTATATCAACTAAACTAAACAAAGCTCTACAACTTTTATTTAAAACATTACTCTGGAAAAATTCATTTAAGTGCACTTTTGAGGGAGGGAGTAGGGTTAGGTTTCCTCTAAAGTGCTATTTCAGTTTATTATACAATTCTGTAATCTAAATAATATTAGAATTAAAGCTGTTGTGGAAATTACGAGTTTGAAAAAATCGGATGACCGGAAGTGCGTTTTTTACTGAAATGTATTTTTCAGTTTTCTGGAATTTTCTCGAAAACGGCTCTAACGCTTTTCTTTGAACTAGGAATGTTAAACAACATAACGACTTACAACTTTTAATTGAAACATTTCTCCGGGTTTAGTCATTTAAGGGGGTTTTTAAAGGGGAGTGGGGCTGTTTTTCTCTAAAGTGCTATCATAGTTGATTATACAATTCTAACTTCCAAACAAAATTAGTTAGAAATAAATAGTTGGCCAAAATTCCAAGTTTTAAGAAAATGAGTAAACCAGAAGTGCGCTTTTACTTAACATTTTTTTCTGTTTTCGACGAACTCCAGCGAATTTCATCAAATTTTGTACACCAACTGTAAAATTTGTTAATTACAATTTTGAAAACTGGATTAAGAAAAAGTTGTGTGAGCGTTTCACACAAGGTTTTTTCTTTTTTTTATCATCCCTCGTCTGATCGCCTTTATATTAAACCTATCTTTCCCGTATCTTCCATCTTTGATCCATCCTTGGTTGTCTAAGATTCAGCTTATCCAGTTATCAACCTCTGTTTTGGCCATTTTCTGGTGTGAGAGAGATTTCACTCGAACAGCATACAAGTTTTCATTTAGTAATTTGAGTTTTGATGGTATTTATTCATTATTTGATTTTTCTATCTATTATTTTACTATTTTATTGCTTTATCTTGCTCCTAGTAAGAGGAAGTATTGTAATCGTGTCAAATTATCGATACCGAATTTTCAAGGGAAATATCCTTTTTTGGTCTACGGAGACCAAAAAGTGGTTTTTAGCAAGTGGTCTGCGTGTGTGTGTGT
>JAAEAF010014697.1:0-45472 GCA_011037195.1 Triatoma infestans | reverse complement strand
CCCGCTTTGGGCCATTTGTTTGTACATAAAAGTTGTAGATATGTTGGTAGTTCCTTATATATCTTATTTTTACCGCAGAATGTACATTATATGGGACTTATCTTCTTTCTCTTTCTTGTATTTCTTACTTTTAATGTTACCCTGTACAGAATAAGTTTCCTAATGGTATATTTTATTTCAAGTCAGATGTAAATGTTATTATGGTAGCGCTTTCCTGAGAACTTATCACGCAGAGACTAAACGTAATCAAAATTTTCGGTACGGGCGGAAGTCGGTAAATTATATTCTAGTAATATTTAAAGTATGAATACTAGTTTTTGTTTACAAAAATATGTTTGCAGCTTAGTTTTTTTAATTCTTTTAATTCTGGTCTGGCAACCCAATGATTTATTGATTTAAGACGACTGATTGAACAAGCAGACAGCATACAACTATCATTTAACGGCACGTGATAACGCAATGATTCGTTTACGTATTTATGCAGAACTATATTCTCCAAAGAAGTTGCTGATGTTTATATTATTTATCTTAAGAAAGATTGTACAGATTAGAAGATTAAATGTGGGAGGTTTTGGAGAGTCAGCCAATGCCGTTGGGACTTTAGTCTTGGGTCTTTTGTGACACCAACTTGTGTCTCTAGTTGTGTCAGATTTACAAGTCTGGACAGTAAAGCCTTAACTTTTGATTTCTTTTCTTCCATAAAGTGGAATTACGGTCAAACTAACCCTAAACTAATTCATTACATAATATTTTCGTTCCCCCTTCTTCCTGGTAGGGCATGCTAAACAGTTATCTAATAAAACTTATCGGGTAACCATTAATAAAACTGATATAAATAATAGTTCAGTTTGGCCGTTGTTAATCATGCAAGCAGAATGATGTAGGTTGAAGCCAAAGAAAAAAGACTTTCTATTCTAACTTTTAAAAAAAGTTTATTTTTTCGAATCTTTGGCTTTCCTTCCTCATGTACTACAAGAAAAAAAAACAACAAGAAATGCATACAGGGAGATCTTTCTAAATTACAGATATTTCCCTTCCGGGCAAGATATCTAAACGGAGACATCTGATTTGGCTTCAAACCTTTGCAGGGGGCTTTGGCAAATACTGTCTCAGATTTAATTTGACCTGTTAGGAAGTGTTAGTTGTAAGAGCTACTACGACAGGTTGACTCTAAAATTATAAGTCCTTCGTCTCATGATTTTAGCAGCACATGCACTTATAATACCTAAATCTGTCTAATAAACTAGCTTGTAGTTAATTCTCGTTTGGTACTGTCCAATCTAGCCTTTGATCCACAACAGACTTAATGAAGTCCTTTGTTATAGGAAACCGTCCCTGTCCACATCGAACTGAATTAAAGTAGAGATTTTGAAACCCTTTCAAGGTTTTATTTCAAGGGAAATATCGAACATTTAAGACAAAAATATATTAGGGAGGACCTAATGTGGTTCAAGAGCTAATGGGTCGGGTTTCAGCTTGAATAAAAATGTAAAATGAGGCAAAATTTTCCAAGGCAATCCACATTTGCCTATACTTTTTTCTTTTGTGTCCTTGCATATATTTTTGTGAGAGCTTTCTAAAAAATATAGGGCATTCTCCGTTTGGTGCGAGCAGATAGGCTACCTTCCTTTCTCTTGAGATACAACTGGTGTTGATGCAGCATTGAGGGAAAAAGAGAGGGTCTACAGCTTGGTAGAGGGCTTATCGGCTATAGGAAACGCGACGAGATGATCACACATCTCCCTTAAAAATTGCTGCTTGTCAGGCCTAGGCCATTCATGGCTGCTGCGCTTCAAGGATTAGTAAGTTTAATTTTCTTTACCGGCTACCTGGTAATTTGCCTTTTTTTCCCTTGGCATAATATAGATATTTAAAATATGCGAAGGATAGACAGAAAACTCTTCAGTGTGAAAGAAGATTAAAATAACAAGCCAAGTTGCCTGTTATTTAACCGAAGCAATTTTCTTTCTATTTTCACGTTGCTTTTCTACACTTGTTTCTAATTTTAAATTTTTTTTAAATAGTCCAAGTTCCCAATTTCAAATTGAATAAGTCCTGACTTTGAGTTCTTGTATTAGATCGTCTCCTATTTTATTGGCGACATTTGTTAACTTGTAGATGTAGAATAATTTTGGTCTGGTTTATTTTCCACATTGCAGAACATTTTTGAATTAAATGTATGCTTAATATTAAATAAACATCTGCTTAATATAGTTAGAGTAGATTTTGTCAGATTTTATTTTAGAAATTCATTTTTTTGTTTAATTAGAATATTTAAAATATATTTATTAAGATTATACCAGAATTGCAAAGAAACAAAACATTGTACATATCTTGTTGTAATGCTCTCTAATTTTTGTCTTTTTATTTGGAAAAAGACTTTGAAAAACACTTGTTTTGTACTGTTTCGAAATAAATAAAGGATATAAAAAATTAATTATATAGAATCGTTAATTTATACTACTTATTATATTTTACTCATTATTTACTCTATTTTCTTTCCATAGTGTACCCACGCGTTAATCTTGTGGCTAGCGCACTCGCCTTTCGTGCGAGAATTCAGGGTTCGATTCCCGTGAGGGCAAAGTCGGTGATGACCCAGCATCGTGATAAAAAGTGGGAAGCTATAGTTAGTAGCGTCCTAGTTACTAGCGCGCCCCTATTGAAATCGCCGTCTGGCAAGCGTTGGCCCTTCATGGGCTGTTGCGCCATAGTGTTAGGGTTCTTCCATGGTATGTATATATATAAATATATCGGTGTATTTCGTAGCGTTTATCACTGAAGCAACATTGCCTTAGGATTCTGACACTGAAATAACCAAATTATTTATTTTATAGAATTCAATATTTTAGAATGATGTTTCTTTGACTGGTAAGGAAACTTTAATATTTCTTAGTTTTTCTGAAGCATATTTCATTAATGTAAGAATTATTAAGTGAATTTCAGATTCAGCTAATCATCATATATATTTGAAAATCAAATCATGCATACAAAAACTAAAGTATTCTCTAATAGTCTAAATACTCTTTAACAATTCAGATATTTATCTTTATTTATCATAAAAGCGGACTACAGCAAAGACTAATTTAAATAATATCAGAAATCAATCAAGTTTTTCCTTTTTTAAATATCTACAAGTATGAGTATATTTATTTTTGCCACAGAATTCAACGGACACTTTGTAGAAAATATTTCATCATTCTATTAAAAGACAATTCAATTCACTAGGAAGATATAAAGGAAGATTTAATTTGCTTAAGGTATATTTTATATACTGCATATTATATGATCCCTCTTTCTTGATTCCAATAAGTAATAATATGCTTATAAAATTTAGTTACTAAAATTTTTATAAAATCTAAATTTGCATTTTTAAAAGAAATTATTTTAATAACTTATTTTGGGAATTTTTACAGACATTCTTTAAACAATATTACGATGGGTGCCCGAAGGCACAGGTCCTAAGCCAGTATGGCTCTTATCCCCCAACGAAAAAAATATCTATTCCTAAGAAGCGTCCCCCAGGTAATCTACCGGTCTGACTGACTACTATATCCTAAGATATCCCTAACTCTTACCTCCCTCATGAAAGTTATTCTCCCAAATATGCGGAACCCCTTAACTTAGTGAAACATGGACACTGACGTAGATAGTGGCACACCATTTCCCTAACTCTTTCATTACAAATGCTGACAGAGGGGACTGGACGTCCTGTCTGTCTCTTTTGTGCAAATGAGTGGCTATCCAAGCGTGTCCAGTTAGTAAACCTTGCCAGGACCCTCAATTGTATCCTACTGAACGAGAGAAGATACTTCATGTCTCTGTGTTAAACATTTATTAAAAGACAATTACAATTCACTAGCAGTGAATTTTATACAAAGGAAGATTTAATTTATGTAAGGTATTTTATTTAAAGTATTTAAGTTTTACACCGTTACAGTGGGAGTCGAGACAAACAGATAACTATGCCAACAGGTGGCCAGAATATAAACTTATGTGAACTAGCTAACAAAAATTATGTTCATCAATGAAATTAAGTCTCATAGTAAGTAAATAACATAATGTTTTCACACTTTCGGTAAGTAAGTGAACAAGCAAATCAGAAAATAATCAAGATAACCATCACCATTAGATGTAATATTTATTTATTAATTAATGATTTAACTTACTTGCTGCAAAGTATTCCCATTCAATTTTTTTCTGTCTAAAGCTCTATATGTATAACTGTAAAAAATATTAAATATTTTCTTTACTGAATAAATTCTTTAACCCGTTACCATCGCTCAAATATTGTTCTAAAAATTGTAGCCTGAATGAATAAAACAGTAAGTTAAAAGTGATATAAATCGTCCATTATTTCTAAATTACAATTTTGACAGATATTATCTGCCTGCCTGCTAGCTATATCTGACGTTTTCAATAAATATCTAAGTGAAAGTATAGAGGGCTATCTGGTATTTTATCCGCCGTATAAATATTCCTTTTATTCTTGACCGATTTCGGATATTCATCCGTCGTCACAGCAAATTCACCAAGTTCGTGTAAAGAGTTCACTTCAACGCAATGTTTCTGTTACACTCACACTTGTTGGTTACAACCCTTTGGGAGTGCCCTCTACCATACTGCTAATACTAATTTTGATTTTTTAGGTTTCCGCGGCCATTTTCATGAAAAACACTTGAATTTCCGGGTTAAGAGGAGTCAGTAGTTTGGTAGAAACCGACTTTCGCCCATAATGCAATGAGCCTCTTCAGGGTCATTACACCTTAAAAGTTGATGGAGCAATTTTCCCATTGGCTTTCAAGGTTTGCTCCATAAGCTTTTAAGGTGTAACGACCCTGAAGAGGTTCATTGCAATATAGGCGAAACGTTTGATCCTAGCAAACCACTGACGCGGCCTCAGATTAAGTGTTTTTTAATATTAATGAATTTGGAAAATTAATTTCTGAACTTAGAAGATAAAGATATGAAACATGCAAAAAAGCAAAATAGCACATAAATGCGAACAGAATAACAATCAAATCAAATCAAATTTTATTGCTTATAAAAAATTACATTTTTTAGCAAGAGTTCAACATAAATGATCACTTTCCAATAAAACAAACAAAACAAAATATAAAAAAAAAGGGATGTTCTTTAGTATTTAATTTTAAACGACAGAGAATTGTTTTCTAATTAGTAATTGAGGTGCTTATATTTGTATAGCTAATGACAAACTATTTCGTTTCATCTGTCTAATTTAAATATAGTTTTAACTTTTCTCTCAATTCTAAGCACTTTTTGTGAACAAATACAAATTTCTTATATCGGATATTAAATTCAAATCAAAATTTTATTGCTTACAAAATTATTCATTTTACAGCAAGAGTTCAACATAAATGTTCACTTTCCAGTAAGAGAAACAAAACAATATTATAAACAAAATTAATGTACTTAGTTTTTAGTTTTAAACAACAAGAATTGTTTTCTGACTAAATTAACGTTGTTATTTATAGCTACTGACAACTATTTCAGTTTCATCCGTCTAATTTAAATAGGGTTTTAACTTTTCTCTTAATTCTAAGCAAGTTTTTGTGAACGAATACAAATTTTTTATTTCAGGTATTGAATTACAATTTAAAATAATATCTAGTGCATCTAGTTCACAATTTGGTAGTTTTACAAAAAATTTAAGTCTGTAGGCTATAAATGTCTTACATTCTAATAGGAGATGGACAATCGAATCTGATAAATCACACTTAAACAGCAAACAGTTTCTTTCTGGGTTAAAATCATATTTTTTACCTTTAATTATAACTCTGGGATACTTTTTGTTTGCTAAACGTAACTGAGCAACTACTTTCAGAATTCCAATGGAACGTTTTGTAAAAGATATTGCTGTGGACAGTTAAATTGACTGATAAATCTAATATACATATTATATTTAGTTTTATACATAGCTTCAATGTCAGTACTAATAAGGTGGTTTTTGTAAGCTGTTAATAGAGTGCATTTATTCTTAGTTATTTCATTGTGGTCCTGAGACTCCCAGAGGTTAATAGCTCCTACTTTATTTAGGTAGCCCCGCAAGAGAGCGCACCAATTGAAAGGCATTCCCTTGTTATCTACGAAGATCATAAGACGGTTAAAGCACTGTTTTGGACGAACAGAATAACAGATTTTATTTACTATTAGACATTTACAAATTAATTTTCAAATCAATTTACAAAATCATATTTTTTTCTTTCACTTCTTCCATGGCCTTCTTGAACAGCGCAAATAAGTCAGCCTCAGTAAAGATATTTTATTATGATAGCATGATTATGTATAGTTATTGTAAAACGTATGTTTTAAAGTCTGATGTTGTTAGCTTTAATGAAATTGTAAATATCTAGGTACATAATAAAAACGTGAAAACGTATTCTACGAAAGTTGCAACTGTCATCTGACAGATACCGTTTGAATTTTTATATTTAATATTTGCTTTGAAAAAAAAATCACGTAATAAGCTCCATCAGTCGCCTTAGTCTGCGCTTGTGCTTATTGCTTTTACGTACCTATATAAAAATGCAGTATTTATACGAATATGAATTTGTGAAATCACATAATAGGTGTTCAATCAATAAGGTATTCTAGATTCGTTTGAGGCATATTTTGACGTAATTATTTACTCTTACTGTACATTCATTATTCTTGAATTTAGCATTTTTAAGCCATTAACGAAAAAACATTACTTTTGTAAGGAAGTTACAATAGGACAATAATAAAAAATATATATATGCCTTTTTATTAGTTGAATCATAAAGATCTCAAAGAATCTCATTAGATTGGGCAAAAAAAAAGTTATTTTGCCTCACAAAAAACACACAGTTTCAAATAATTACAGTATACATATGATTACATTCGAAAAACTTTATCCTGAAGTATCATATGGAAGTTAAAAAAAGAACTCTTATAAAAATGATTAGCAATTATAAAAAGAATTAGTACTGCATTCATGAGTGGTGATAATCATAAAGGAAATTTGAGCGATGAGTGGACTAAACTTGATGAATTATTAGAATGGTTAAATAATATTGAATTTTCCAGACCGAAAAAGGTCATAGCTCGAGATTTTGCTGATGGAAGTAAGTAAAAATTTTGTACTTTAGCTTGTTAACGTGCCGGTAAAAATGGACTAAGAATGAGAAAGTCCATTTCTGTTAGTAACTGCCTGTTTCAGTGATATTTTCCATGATAGGCTGCTTCTTTGGCGGAAGAAGCAGGCCAGCATAGAAAATATCTCTGATGCTTTCCAGCTCTGCGTAAAAACCACAACAACTGCCTGTTCTTTAATGTTGTTATAAAAATGATAAAATATGATAATAGCAGGTCTTAAAAATTGAAAATTGAAAATATACAATATTAATTTAAGGGTTTTAGAAATATTAAGCTACAAAAAATGATGCACTAATTTAATTTCCTTTTTTTCCATAAGTCGGCAACAGTAGGTTTTTCGCCTGGCAACAAACTTACAATTCCTAATTCTTATTTTCTTATTGACAGGCATATTCTGCCGGTAATCGCAACTAGATAAAGGCGTTGGCCTTTTATTATTTAGAAAATATCCAATTTGTATTTGTTCAATAGTACTTAGTAATGTTCAATCAAATGTATGTGCTTGGGTTTAAACCAATGGAATTAAATTAGTATTTAATCTAATTTTTATTTTACAGAATTTCGTTTTCCACTGCCTGTGAAAAATTGATTATTATCCTGATCGAAATAACTTTAATAAATTTATAGTAAAATTTGTGATATTTCTGTTATTTTTAGTACGTGTAATTTATTAATTTATTTATTAAATAATTTAAATGTAGTAAATAACTCTATCGTAAGTAATTGCAATAAATTGATAACCATTCAATTCTAGTCAATGGAATAGAGATTCATTCAATTACTTTCCTGATCACAACGCAGTAAGCACTTTTTTATGCTATGAATATATATTAATGTGAAAGTATTTTTATGATTTCAATGTTAAATTTAATCCAGCGGCGCCAATGTTTTTAAAAGTATAGTGAAGTATTTTTTTTTTTTTTATAGGATTTATGGCTGAGCTTTTAAAAAAGTATTACCCTCGTATGGTAGAACTACACAATTATCCGTCTGCTAATTCCATTTCAAACAAATTGAAGAACTGGCAGGTTTTAAATAATAAGGTAAAAATACATTTTACTTAACATAATAATATTACCAACTCAGTTAATGACATTAAATTACTGTGAATTAAAAGGATTTTCCTAAATATTTTTAGTCCCTGACTGACTTCGAGGTTCGCTTGGTCTTTGTCCACAAATTAAAAAAAAAAAGCCAGCCATACATTTCTTGAGTAATGAACCTTTATCAGGGATGAATAAACCTATCTTGAATTTCTAATCAACGAACAAAAACATGGTACCGAAGATAACCAAACTGATGAACCTACTTTTAGTATATATAATACTGAAGCGAATGTCTTTGATTGGAAGAATAGGATCCTAAAATTTGTAGACCTAGCAACCAGAAAGATGGGAAATGATATTACTAAATAGATTGTGTACTTATTTATATTATAAGAGAAAAGCTTGCTGCTTGTAAGTAAGAACTGGAAACATTTCCAAGTAAAATTAACGTCTTAGCTATCATGATCTTCATAAAATTATTTTTCTGTAAATATTTCAATTACATAAATGATAAATTTTCTATACTCAGTTGCTATTGGCTGCAAAGTTTCAAGAAAATCTTTGAAACTTTAAAAAAAAAACAAATCGGAAATTCTTCCAATAAACCTAATTAGATCTTTATTCTATTTTCTACACACTTGGAATCGTCGCAACACATTTAATTGACCTAATAATGTGTATATATATATAATAAGTTGTAAAAACTCAGTAGCACTTTAGAGGAAAAGGCTAACATCATGCATTTCCTAAAGATTACTATTATCAATTTTCCCCCGAAAAGTTTCAAATAAAAGTGAAAAGCTTCCATATAAGTACAGTTAATATTCTAATTTAAAGAAATCCGTAAATCGTTTTCATTAAAATAAACTGAGAAAACCTTTTAGTAAAATCGCAAAATTCCATTGGCCAAAATTTATACCGGATCCCGCAGATATTTCTAAGCGGAACATTAAGTTTGGCAATTTTTTATTTTTTGGTTTCTTTTATTTTTTTCGTTTTCATAGCATCTGAAAACGTGTATTTCCTGACAAAACACATTTTCGAAATTTTTTTTTATGTTCACAATATTTCCTCTTATAGTGGTAAGAAAAAGTAAAAATTCAAAAATTAAGAGCAAATGTAGAAAGTGGGTCATTATTTATCCATTTTTTAAATAAAAAAAAATATTTTGGATTCTAGGAAGCAATGATTTGAAAATGAAAATTTATGAAATTTGCAGATAATGAAATTTTTACAAGAAATAATTTTGGAATGGGGGTTGAGTATCATCCTTGCATACCACCGTTCATAAATACCAATCTCATGGGAATCTTGGGGTGCGTTATAAACCCTGAAAAAAAAATTCTTCTATAGCCCTTCCATTTTCTACTTTTTTTTTCCCCGATTGCTTCCAAATAAAATCTTCGTGAACTTGGGAACAATATGATGGCCCTCATTGAAAACAACTTATGTTTTTTGAGATTATAAGTACGATTTCTAAATTGTACTAAGTTACCGCGTTATTCATGAAGTTTTTAAATTCAAAATAGTAAAATAAGAGTAATGAGATGTTTGTTCGGCAATGGCCAGAGGAGTTTTTAAAAATAAAGAGTACTTTTTGTAAGTTCGTTTTGAGTACCACTGTCGCCCTTCTTCAGGAGCTCTGTAAAATTTATTGGAGAAAATACGTACATTATTGTATAGTATTGTAGTTTCTGAGCGGAATATTAAGTTTGCAGTTTCTATAATGTATTTTCTAAAATTATTTGTACAATTTTAGAAACTACAATTTGTAGTTTCTAAAATATTAAGTTTGTAGTTTTAATAATGTATTTTCTCCAATAAATTATTTACAGAGCCCCTGAATAAGAGCATCAAATGGTACCCGAAACATAGAGCAACAAAGAATTATTTTTCTTTAAAAAACTCCTCTGGCTATTGCCGTACAAACATCTCATTATAATTTTAATTATAATTATCTTGACGATTTAAATATCATTTTAAAATAAGAGGTATGAAGTTTAATGCTTTATTACCTTGATATAAAGTTGCTATTACTATAAATTTGACCAGGAATTTTAAATCTTAAATTGAATTATGATGATTTAGTGAGGCTGTAATTTCTTTCTTATGTTTTTTTTTAATATTTTAGGTATTGATACCTTTAGGTTTAGGCCAATCTGAAAGATTTCTTACGGATGTTGCTTCTGGAGTTAAAGGAACTGTAGAACATTTATTATGTCTAATTAAAAACAAAATAGATGATCAAAAGAAAAAAGAAGAGAAAGAAATGGAACAAGGTATTGAATATACATACACCGAGGAAGGTAACTTTATTAAGTTGTGGAAACAAGAATTGGTTTTTTAAATAGTCAGTTTATTTAGATTTTTTGTTTATCATTATTGTTATTATTCCAATATTAGTAATCTATTTTGAGGATGAACCATTCAAATCCACAGCTTCCCCTGCTGAATTTAAAAGTATGAAAACGTTGGTGGCTTTGAAAGAAGAAGAAATTGAAGCATTAAGTTCAAAGTTAAGTATTTTTTTTTTCTTAATTGTTCCAATTAGTATTATAAATGATTCAGGATGAAACTTGAGGTTGAAAATTTCATAGATGAGTTCTTTTGAATGTGAGGGGATAAGTGAAAGATATTTACTGAAAATGTTAGGTACTTGTAAAATCTTTAATAAAAAATCTGGAGTGAGACAATCCAATTTTGACTTTTGCTTTCTGAAATTCTCAGAGTTTTAACAATTTTATTTTTAAATGTTTAGTTTTCCCTAAATATTGTAAATATAGTATCGTACAATATACTGAAATGACAGTATCATGTTGAGAAGTAAGCTTAACTTTACAACTCCCCCTTCGAACCAGAAATTAATTTACTTGAATACTTTTGCAAATACAAGTGATATGCCTATATATCTATAGTTAGCGTGAAAAGTTTAAAGAAACTTAGGAAAATGGTATTGAGGAAAGAGCGCACAACTAAAAACAATGATCGCAATACATGGTTTTGATTGATTGATTTGTTTAAATTGGTATCCAACTACAAATTTCACACGACTGAAATGTACAAATCTACATGCAAAAAATATATAATTAGACACAAAAAAAAGGTTGTACTCTAGTAAACTGATTTTCTTCAAACTCATTTAAGAATTTTGGCAACACATTAAATTCTTAACAATATTACATATAGGCGCTAATGTCACAGCAGTCGATGCGTCAAAAAAAAAAAAATTTCATATATAGACGATAGAATCATTATAAATCGTATTGTTGTCCTTTTTTAAAGGAAAGCCTCCAGAAAACCAATCCGCCCAGAATCTCTTAAATGATTTTTATCATGAAAATGTTTCAAATTAAAGTTGTAACTTTTTTTCGGTGTACACCTTGTTTTTATTATTTATTTTTTTCTTTAAAAAAACATCTTTGGAGCCGTTTTCGAGAAATTTGCACACACAAAAATTGAGAAATCTGTTCAGTAAAGTGGTGCTTCGATGGTAATAGCTTCAACTAATCACTGCCTCAAGCAGATGTACCCATCCCCTTATCTCCTCTCTATTTGTCTTAAAAATAGTGAGTATAGATTTTAAACAAACATTTGCCAATTGTATAATGTTTTATCTTTTAATAAGAGGTAACATTGTCGCAGAGCTCTCCTTGATCAGAAAAATTTTCACATCAGAATATATGCATAATATATCCATTCATACAACCTCGGAACTACATCCTGGTCCGGGCCCTGGCTTACAAAAGAAATTGTCCCCACTCATCATATTCATGACCTTCGTAACCAACTCGGCGCACACAGCCTCGCTGCCTCCTTTCCAACCTGATAATCGAGCCATCTTGTTTGTCTTCTGTGTCTGCCCATCTTTCTTTTAACAACTGGCTTCTAATTCATGATCCTTCAATATCTTATCCTCTGGGATCTTCTGTGAACGAGCCCTACCCACGTTTATTTGGTTTCACGGCTCTAATGTTTTAAAATTTATCATATAATTATTATAGGCTATTATGCATTCTTTCTCCAAACGCCATTTTCATTTGCGGGTCCATATATCCTTGTCATTTATTTTGCTTTCAAAAAATACTATTTTTTTGTTCGTCTTTTTTTTAAGCATCCAAAATTGAGAGCTCTATGATCAAGGTTTTTTTTTTTTTTTTGGCATTAGCTGGTGGAGCCATAGCCAGTCAAGGTTTTATGTAATGCTGTTTGTCTATAATAATAAAGTCCAGGACCGGACCGATTAGTGACCCTATTAAAAACATTTTTAACCAATCTCTTCGGTCTGGCATTTTTCCTAATGAGTTTAAAGTGGCCTTTACAATCCCGATTCCAAAGGTGTCGAGCCCAAAGAATATTAAGGACCATAGACCAATAACGATTACAAACGCACTGGCCAACTTTTTGAGTCGCTTATCCTGGATCATCTGAGCATATTCAATAGCAATATCATTCCGAACCAACATGGTTTTATCTCCAGGAGATCAACAATCACTAATTTAACATGTTTGCTAAATATAATAGCCAAAGAAGTTGAAAAGGGAGACCAGGTAGATGCTGTCTATACTGACTTCAAAAAGGCTTTTGACCGGGTTCCTCATTCAATATTGCTCCAAAAATTAAATCGGATTGGAATCCAGGGCCTTCTTCTTGAATGGATCTCATCCTATCTTCAAGGAAGAAAATGTATGGTGAAGTGGAATGGTGTCTGCTCCAGGTGGTTCCATGTTTCATCAGGCGTGCCACAAGGCTCTCATCTCAGTCCTTGGCTATTCAACGTTTTCATTAACGACATTTCTAAAACTTTTCTGCACTCAAAATTCCTCATGTTTGCTGACGACCTAAAATTTTTCAGAAGAATAACTTCAGTACAGGATAGTGAGAAATTGCAAGAGGACCTAAATCGTCTTTTAGAGTGGTGCAAAGCAAACGGTATGGAAATGAACATCAATAGATGTCATGTCATTTCGTTTTCTAGGAAATGGAATAATGTGGATTTCTTCAGCACCATCCAGGATAATCCCCTGGATTGCGTCACAAACATTAGGGACCTAGGAATCAAACTAAATGCTAACCTTAGATATGCAACTCACATTGATGAAACTTGCAAAAGAGCTTCCAGAATGCTGGGGTTTGTGATCCGGAAAACAAGAGAGCTCGAAGACACTAAAGCAATTTTGGCTGCCTATATGTCATATGTTAGAAGTATTTTAGAATATGGTTCACTGGTAAGGAACCCATATACAAAGAGCGACGTTGATAGACTGGAATCTATACAAGGGCGATTTGTCAAATATTACATAAGGAAGTTCCCCCACGTTAAATTAGACATTGATTTCTTACAAATAAGGAGATTGAAGACTGATCTGTTATTCAATAATACAATCGACTGTTCTGAACTTCTGGCTGGTATTCCCTTCCATGTATCTCCCATCCACTTAAGTCATTCCTATAGTTTGCAGTTCCTCATCATAGCACAAACCTATTCTTTCACATGAACATTCTGTCAAGAATATGCCGGGAATGGAATGAACACATCAATAATAATTTGGGCTTCTCAGTGAAATTGTCATATTTCAAAACATTGTTAAATGAAATTAAATGAGGTTTTGCCTTTTTTTGTAAGCAAATTATGTTCTATATATATTTATATTTTTATTGTTTACACCTCTGTTTATCTATATTGTTGTGTTTTAAATGTTACTGCTTGCTTACATTATTTATTTTAATGTACAAATTTAATTCATGTTATGACTTCACCCACATGGCACAGGCTGTTTGTTGATGAAATAAATAAATAAATAAATATTTTTTTTGTAATTATAATTTTTAAATTGCTGCTGATTTTCTTTTTTCAATTTCTTCCGAGAAGTTAAATCTATACTTTAGATTCTATACAGTTTAAGGAGTGCAGACTTTTTTTTTTTTCAAAATTTCGCAAAATGCATGAAAAGCATCAAGTAGAAATGGTTAACATTTTGACTGAAGTCTTCTTTTGTGAGATTTTCTTTTTTTAGTTCACACAAACACTAAAGAAAAATAAAAATACTATCATTATATATAATCATAAAATATCAATGCGTGTAAAACAACTCAATTATTTTACAGGTGAAGCATTTGGAAGCTTTGATACAGCTAAAAGATCAAAGAATAGACGATTTATTAGCACAAGTAAACCGATGTACTTGTTTTAGAAATTTGGCTAGTTATTAATCATAATATTCATCATAATGAAAATGCTGTGAATAGAAACAAAGATGAGAAATTTATTTTTTCTAATAATTTCAATTTTTACTTATTTTTATCCAAGGTCTTATGCGAAGTAAAAGTTAATTATTCTGTAAATTATAAAAAATAAAAAGAAAAAAGAAACTAAATATATAATAAAAAAAAAAAAACCTTTTTTTTTATATTAATGAATAGAAATTGATACTCTAATACAAATTAACAAACAATGGCTCAGGGAATGTTTTAATTCTTTCTACTATTGTAATGACTTGTAATATTTGAATTCCAATATACGAGAGAATTAGTGCCTTCTGACTTGTGTGTGGAGATAGATACAGGTAAAAATTAATCTTTCTCATGTTATATATTAAGAAATTTTATGAACAAAATTAGGTAAGCTATTAATAGATAATGAAATAATTCATTTTCGATTGAAATGATGGTTGGTTCTATAGTTTTGGAAAATATCACGTTATTTCAATAAAAACTTGCTTATTTTGTCAATCATCAATCGGTTTCAGATATGTTTGCTCATTTTCAGTGTGATTTCATAAACAGTGTGAGTTGGTTTGACTGGAACAATGCAATGTCAGAGCACAAAATGAACACTTTTCATTGTGTAGACTAATTTGTACTAAACTATGTACAATCTCCCACTTATAGAAAGATAATAATCATGAAGATGGTGGAACTCGCAAAAAGAAAAATCTCTGTTGTTGCATATTTTCGCTTAATATTAATTTCTTGTATCTGCTGCGAAACATATCACTTTCTTTTAATATATCTCTCATGTTCCAAATGTTACATTCACCATCAGATCTGTATATTAACAAATTTGTAAAAAAAAACAAAAAAAAAAAAAAACTACGAATTTTTTTTTACTGCAGTTAATACAATTATAAAATTGAAACATTTTCTTTAAAACTTGGTATTTTTACTTAAAATTTAGTTGCCCTAACATTAATGTACTGATACTGGTTAGTAAATAGCACACATAGTAGATGATTAAATTATCGAAATTTCCGATTTAAAAAGAAATTGTCAACCAGAGAATATCTTTTATATAATATCCAGCTTTTTTATAATATGGTCAGTATTTTAATATAACATACTTGAATAGAAATGACAAGGGAAGCCTTACGTTTCCGCTCCTCTTGATCCTTAAAGAATATGTATTTCAAATAAAAGTGATGGTTTTTTGTACTTAATAAGCATGTTTAAATAAAATGTTTGAAGCCGTTACGAGGAAATCGTAAAAACTGGAAAAAAACATTCGGGAACTTCTGATGAAGGGTTTTGACAAAAACTTTTATTCTCGAACCCCTCGTTATTGGTTTATGGAATATCAAGCTAGAGCTTTCTGCCATTTTCATTTTTCAACGCGCTGTTCAACTAAGATCACAAACCTTTCTACTTTTTTTATCTACACCACCCTCTGATGAGTGGCCGTTACGTTACTACTACACTGGCACTACAGTTCAAAATGGACCCGGGCCTCATCAACAATTTTTTTCCACTCATCTCTGTCCGTTGCCACTCTTCTCCATCTTCTTACACCCAATTCCGTGAGGTCTTCCTGGACATCGTCGATCCACCTCTTACGCGGCCTACCTGTCTTTCTTGCTCCTCCTGGATTCCCATATAGGAGTCTTTTCGGAAGCCTCTCATCCTCCATCCTCTCAACGTGCCCCAACCACCTCAAACGAGCCTGTTTTACACTGGCCACTATATTCTCATTTTTGTAGAGCTGGTATAATTCTGCATTCGTTCTTGTGCGCCACTGTCCATCCACCATCTTAGCGCCAAACAGCTTTCTCAGTACCTTGCGCTCCCAAACCCCTAGTACATTCTCCGAAGTCTTGGTCAAGACCCAGATCTCACACGCGACTACAGGCTTTATGATTGTCTGATACAGCATTATTTTGGCATCCCAAAATAATATATATATGTATAAAGCGGAGCGCTTTAGACAGTGCAAATAAACATCTGTTGCCTGCCGCAATCCTAGATTTTATTTCATCTTCAATTGCATTTTTTGTGTCACGACTGCTCCCAAATATTTAAATGCGTCAGTTCCCGGAAAGATGTGCCCCAACATTTGTACATTTGCTGGATTTGTTGCTTGGTTTCTCGTAGTTTTCATGAACTTTGTTTTTTTTCATTCATCGACAAACCTACCTTCATTGCTGAGCCCTCAAATTCTTGGAGTTACCAGCTAACGATCCTATTGTACGTCCTGTGAGCAAAACATCATCCGTATACGCAAGATGCTGGGTCATTCTATTGAAGATATGTTCTCCGGGGTTGGTTCTAATACCTCTTACGGCGCATTCCAAGGCCAGGTTGAATAATATGGGTGATATTCGATCGCCCTGCCTGAGGCCGCAGTCTACTCTAAATTGTTCTGACAGGGAATTCTGAATCTTCATCCTGCAGTTGGTATCGTTCAGGCAAATCTTTACCAATCTAATTATCTTTTCAGGTATTCCCAAGCTTCTCATAGCTGTTAGCATTTCTTTCCTGTCAATTGAATCATAGGCTTGCTGAAAATCTATAAACAAGTGGTGCAGGTCCACATTGTGCTCGTAAGTCTTTTCCAGCATTTGCCTGACAGAGAAGATATGGTCAACTGATGATCGGTTCTTCCTAAATCCACACTGGTAGTCACCAATTACTCTCTCTGCCCACTTTGACAGCCTATTACTTATTGTTATGGAGAGAACTTTGTAGACTGTAGGGAGCAATGCAATTCCCCTATAATTTTCGCAGTTACGTTAAATCCTTCAAAAGAACCCGACTGCCCAGTCTACCTAATATAAACATCTGGCCATTAGCGGGATGCCGATCATCTTCGTTTTCTACTCTGTGGATTGTTCTGGGCTCGCTTTCTTCCAGTAGCGCATAAGCTCAGACCACTTGTCCTAGCCAGTATGTCGCAGATCCAATACATTGCAATTTCTTAATCATTATTCTTTCTAATAGCTTTTTTTCACACTCAGGGATCAGCACAATTCTTCGTTTTTAACACGATTCACTTTGGTTTTTTTGAAGCATTTCCGCCAGAAGTTTATTTCCACTCCCCTAACTTTAAAAAAAAAGCCTTTTACTTACGGTCTCCTTGCCTCGGCCCCAGTAAGTTCCTTAACTTTATATTTTCTATTGAAATGATTTATTCCATAGAGTTGAAGGTAGCATCCTCCACAGTGTTCCATGTCTGCGCGCTTGGTGTCACATTCTTCGCCGTCTTCCTAGGAACCTAGGTAGTTGAAACTACTTAATTTTTTTGCAGGTCTGAACATCAATTATCACATCAATTTTTCTCAATCCCATTTGTTTGGAAGAAGTTAATCTTCATACCCCAACAGTTATATTGCTGTTTTATTTCCCATGCCATTAAATCTAAATCGTATTTCTCCTGAGCCACAACCACCTGATCACCAGACAAAAAAGAGGGTAGCAAGATATTTAATCTCTATGGATAGACCAATTCCTCTCCATTTTCTTAGCCATTCGTAGCTCAGTCTGCCAAGATAAATTTTAAATAATGTGGGAACAATTCAGCATCCTTGCTTTAAGCTCTTGGATACTAAAACAATGGTGACAAACTATTAACTTGTTTAATCCAAAATTCCTACTTCCGTAGCGCTTCTATGAGACAATCCTAAGTTTTGGCTTGTTTAAGTGCACCCCAGATCTTATTCCTGGGAACATTGTCATACGCATTTTTTTAGATCAATGGTCCTGAGCCTGCTTTTGGCATATCTTGTGGTACATGCCTGTCAGGCTTCCAGTCATGGAAACTTTACAGCATTCATCCTTATGGATGAGCACAGTTGGTTGTCGGCAGTCCAAGATGCGCATCGGTGGTCCAGACAGGGCTGTTAGTGAGACGTTGATTTGTTTTTCACGGAACTCTCTCAGGCATCTGGTTGGATCCCTTACTGGACATTATGGTTTAAGGAGACATCTCTATGTAATGGGGCTCATGCCGGCTCCATTTTGTAGAGTCTGTGAGACAGAGGAGGAAACACCCATCCATCTTATGACAGATTGCTTGGGATGTGAGGAAATTAGGACCTTTGGTCGGAACAGGATATCTGTGGAAGAGCTTAAGCTATGCCCCTTTAAGGTTATTGTTCGATTTGTTCGGACTGCGGTGAATCTAAGATGGATTAGACCCTGGTCTGGATATCTGTTCTAGACCCGGTTTGTTGTTGTTTTTCTTGGGGTAGCTATATGGGCTTAGTGGGGCTTTCGATAGCGTAGGGTTTGGTCCCTCCCCACAGACAAATAATAATAATAATAATAATAATAATAATAATAATAATAATAATAATAATAATAATAATAATAATAATAATAATAATAATAGATCAATAAATAAAAATACAGCTCTTTACTTGTTCCGTTCTACACATTTTTCTATTAACTGCCTCTGAACAAATATATTTTCCACCCAGGATTCAAGCCGTGAACCACTTTGATCCTCAGGAATAGCATAGCTTGCCTCTAATCAGAACAAATACAAACTTCTAAAACTTTTATTTCGAATTCATGGCAAAAGAACAATTATTTCCGGTACTAACTAAAATTCTAAAATCTGATCCGATCACAATAATTCCTCTTAAAGCATTAAAAGAGAGAAAAAAAAGTACATACTGTAACTCTAGTAGAGATTATTAAATTCTTAATACTACAACAGTGAATTCCTTTAATATCACTAGAAAATAATTTTTCTAATTTATAATGGATTCTTTTTGTTTTTATTTCTAGAAAATATGGGAGTAATTGTGAAATTATTACTTACTATCCTGAAGTATACACTTTTTAACATCTTTTTCTTATTAATAACTATTCCTTTATTACTGTTAAGAGTATACAATAAAAAAACTATAGGGAGATTAGTGGTTCAGAAGAGATTGGATGGTAAAACAGTTATAGTAACTGGTGGTAATGTAGGTAGGATAATATTTTTTGTTTATTTCAAGTATTATTGTATGTAAATAGTATTTGTCTTTTATAAATCATTTTTAAATAGTTTTTTTTTTTTTTTTTTTTTTTAAGTGTTGCATTATTTGTTTAGGTTTAGGATATGAAACTGCAAAAGAATTAGCATACAGAGGTGCCCGTGTTTTATTGGCATGTAAAAATATCGGAAGTGGTTATTTAGCAAAATGTGAGTTTTTTTATATCTATTTAAACTAATTTAAAAGTTGTCTTGTAAATCAATTGTTTGAATAGATTTTTTTTAAAAGAAAGTAATACCAGAGAAATTTTTTCGAAAATTCTCAGTAATCTGGGTTCAAATGTTTTTGGTCTGAGATTCCTAGATTTAACATCAATTGGAATAATTAAAACATTAACAAATTAACCACAATATTAATCCACCATTTTGAATTGGGTGCATTTTGCTTGACAAAAAAAATTTTAATTTTTAAATTTGTAAAAAGAAAATACGGTATTCCATTGGAAAAAAAAAATCTTGTATGAATATTTGAATAACGACTTTTAAATCAACGACAAGTGTCTTGGCCTCTTTATGGACCATGAGCCAAATTAGTTTCGGCAAACTGAACTTTTTGGAATTATCTTTACTTAGTTTTTCATTCATACGCAGAACATAACAGATGAATACACGGCTTTTCTTAACTTTTGCACAAAAAAAAAAAATCTGATGTGAAACACACAACTTTCTCTTACTCCAGTTCTCAAAATTATAATTGACAAATTTTATACATTGTGTACCAAATTTAATGAAATTCGTCGAAAACGGAAAAAACTGTTCAGTAAAAGCGCACTTCCGGTTTACTAATTTCCTTGAAACTCGGAATTTTGGCCATCTATTTATTTCTAATTAAGTATGTTTGGATGAATTGTATAATCAAGTATTATAG
This sequence comes from Triatoma infestans, assembly GCA_011037195.1. Taxonomy (NCBI): domain Eukaryota; kingdom Metazoa; phylum Arthropoda; class Insecta; order Hemiptera; family Reduviidae; genus Triatoma; species Triatoma infestans. Next base: position 25,170 of record JAAEAF010014697.1, on the reverse strand, counting down.
CACTTTAGGGAAAAACATAACCACACCCCTCCCCTAAAAGTACCCTTAAATGATTTTTCCTAGGGAAATGTTTTAAATAAACGTTGTAGATCTTTGTATTCGTAGTTTATATAGGAAGTTTCAAGAAAATCGTTGGAGCCATTTTTATGAAAATTACGAAAAAGTGATAAAATCATTTAGTAAAGTGATAAAGTAAACGCACTTCTGGTTATCCGATTTTTTTTAAACTCGGAATTTCAACAACAGATTCAATTCTAATTACCATTATTCAGATGGCAGAATTGTCTAATAAACTGAAACAGCACTTAGATGAAATCCTAACCCCACCCCTCCCCCAAACGTGCCCTTAAATGAATTTTCCCAGACAAGTGTTTTAAGTAAAAGCTGGAGCTCTTTGTATGTGTAGTTGATATACCAAGTTTGAAGAAAATCGTCAGAGCCATTTTTGAGAAAAACGCAAAAAAGTTAAAAAAAAAAACTAGTAAAGTGGTACTTCCGGTTGTGGAATTTTGACAGATAACGTACAGTCAGATCCCATGGTGTACCTAAATGGATATCAAGTGTCACTTCTGCGGTTTTTCGTTTTTGAGCTATGCGTTCACATATACACATACACACACACACACACACACACACACACAGACCCTTTGCTAAAAACCACTTTTTTGGACTCAGGGGGCCTCAAAACGGAAAACTCGATATCGAAAATTTGACACCATTACAATATTTCCTCTAACTAGGAGTAAGAGAAAGTAAAAAAAAAACAAAGCCAACGAAATAGGTTAACAAGCGATCAAATGTCTCTTTAATAAAAAATTACCAGGGATACGATTTTGATCACAGCTGAAATGTGAAGCATTTTTCTTGAAAAAGTTTGCCTGTTTTTAACTAACATATACATAGATATTGTAAGAATGACCGCTCAATTTGTTGTTGAAATTATGCTATTAATGATCATTAAATCAGAGAGAAAAAAACGAATCATCTGACTACATCACATAGCCCAGAAACCTATCGGTTCATCTGCTATCGGCTAAGGCAGTTCGGTTTCAGACAAAGACCTCGTCTACAGAATTCTCAATGAATCCCACAAGCTTCGAAAGTAAGATTCCTTGCACCTTGGCTTTTTTGCAATGTTTGGCAATAAAGGTCTGCTAGCCTACACCAATTCATTCTAAAAATGAATCTACACCATCCACAAAATAACCTTCACCCTAAGTCCAGAAATAAAACTTAAATGTCGCTAACCATATTAAAATACATTGCTGAATAGGATTGCTTTGGATCAGCGCCTAGCTTGGAAGGATTATTTATATATAGTACGCAAGAATAGGACAGAAAGATTGTAGACATAGCGAATTTGGACATATGTATTGAGGTGCTGGGATTTAGCTAAGAAGTCAAATTTAGTACGATTGCAGGCGGTACAATATTGAAATTAGTCCTTAGAACAGACTCACAAATATCATTTGTAAAGAAATAGTTGACTGTTGCCCACTTCCTCAACCGACTTAGTGACAGTGACTATATATTCAATCCCCAGTTAACACTTTCACAAATTACCCTACCCTATTGCATATTATATGGTAAGCTGAGGATTCTGCTTACCATATAATAATTAGACAAACCGGCTTCTAATAGCTTACTGTTCCAATACCAACTCACAAATGGCAAAGTAAATAACAAAGCACAAATGTAGCTGGAATGTTAAATATAACTAAATAAACTAAATACAGTTTCAAACAAAGATGGTGGATAACTATGAAACAAATTAAAAATTAAATTAAATTTTGTTTCAAAATTTATTCGGAATTAATTTTTAAGCCGATTTTATTTTTCTATAATTCATCGAAGTTTTATGAGAATTTGCAATACTGTTTGGTTCTAAAAACGATATAAATATGAAAAATGATATAATATGTAAAAGATGTTAATCTAATTATATTAATGATAATATTGATAGGCTTGTGCGTTCCACATTAATATTTACAGCTTTAATTATAAAGGAAACAAGGAATGATGATGTAGTCGTATACAGGCTAGATCTAAGTTCAATGTGGAGTGTAAGAAATTTTGCTAAAGAAGTTTTAGAAAAAGAGAAAAGATTAGATGTTCTTATATTTAATGCTGGTATTGGTTTAATTAAACATGAAAAAACTGCTGACAATCTGCAGTTGACATGGCAGGTAAACAGATATTTGAACTAGTAAATATTTGAACTACTATTAAATAGGTAAATATTTCTATGTATTAAATATTATTTTAATGACGAAATTGCTTTTATACATATCAAAAGGAACTTGTCTAAATAGAATTTATTATCTGCGTTCTCATTTTTAGAAGATTGATATGTTTTCTAAAAAGTGTAACTATTTTTGCTGTAGAATATTTAATTTGATAATTGAAATATGTAAATAAATCTAATCGTGCAAATTTTTGGCTCTTAACAAGTTTATGATAATAATATATAGTTAATATATATATATATATTTGTTTATTTTTTCTGTATGGTTCCAATACTTTAAGAAATCATGTTTAAATACCTATTATATGTTATAAATAATTATGATATTGCACTTTAAAATTTGAATACAGTGCCATATCTTAGCTTATGTTTATATCTAATTGTAAAAGGATTTGTTCCTGACATATAATAAAAAAAATAGAAAATAAAAATATAGAAGAAAAAAATCATAGTAAAATTTCGATTGATATTATACAGGCTGCGTTTATATGGACCTACTTATTATATTCCCCGTTGCTTACTCTCAAATTAGCTCTGATATTTAAATGGTTATAGGGCTAATGTCTAAAATATTTTCAACATAATCTGATCATATTTATAATTCCAAATTCGGGACTTTAAAATTCCATGCCAGATTTCAGAAATCGTTTTGAAAAATCAAAACTTGCTAGTTTCCCACTAATAACCTAAATAAAATCGATTATTTAAATTTATTTTATTTTGAGTTTGTTGTATCTAATATGTTAATAGAAGGGATTAGCTCAGTGGTAGCGCTGTGGACTACCAACGCGGAGGTTCCTTTAGATTTTCTCTTCCTAGGAGCATCTACAGCTCACTGTCAGGTGGATGGGCAGTGTTGTCTATAGTTAGAGAAATTGCTCGGCAGCCGGCAATGCACTGAGAGGGCCGGTTCCGGGGGCACAATAGATCTTTCAGGTTGCAGTGCATATCCCCCTAAAATCTAATATGCTCAATTTCTTTTTGTAATAACATTTCGTTTGATAGTTTATGAAATTATTCTAGTAAAATTTACGTGTTTCTTAATTTAAATATTTTAGTTTTCTGATTTTTATTTATTTATTTTTACTCAGGTGAATTGCTTTTCATCATTTCTTCTTAGCAATTTACTCATTGATTTTATGAAAAAATCTACCTCAGGAAAAATTATTTTTGTTAGTTCTGCGTTGCATCATTTTCATTGGTTCAATATAGATGATATTAATACAGAAAAAACAAGTAATGCTTTTGTGAATTATTGTAATACCAAATTTGCTACAATACTTATGGCGAATTATATGGCCAAAAAATTGGAAGGGTCAAGTATGATTTATTTTACTTACTTTTTTTAGTGAATGCTTATTTTTTTTCTTATTATCTAATTTTCATCTTAATTTTTAAGGCATTGCAGTAAATACAGTAAATCCAGGACTAGTAAACGTTCCACTTATAAGGAGATTAAGAAGTTCCTTAATTAAACATATTTTTCAATTAATTTTGGATATTTACGGGAAGGTAGTATTTGTATTTTGTTTTTTTTTATTTTATTTTTTCAAATTATTTTTGCTTTACGTCTGATATCCAGACTTTACATATATACAGTATGTAGTTGAGTCGTTCAAGCTTCAGTTAATTCTTAAATCGTTAATCAGTCTAGTGAGCGAATTCTGAATTAAGATTTCAATTTAGGAATAAATTTTGAGCTTGAAACTACTTTTTATAGAAATAAATTGATTTTACTTGATTCCAATTCTTTCTCACGAGTACGACGAATGAGCAGCCTGATTTGTTATATTTGTATTTTTACAAAGGTGTCATACATATCAATTTTTACTCATTCACTAGATATATTTTTCTCTTCAAATTCGTTATTTAATTTTAATACAAACGCTATTAGAGTTTACATTTTAATCAATAAAAAAAAAAAATACCTTATTAAAATTATTTCAATTTTGTAATAATTCTTTTTTGGAAGATTCTTCTCGACCGTTCTTAAATGATGGATAAAGATAGTGAGATCCGGTCTTTTTTTAAAAAAATGTTTATATAACCTTTTGGTGGAAGGTTATATGAGCTTTGGTAAGATGAAGCTGTGTGTTGTTGAAAAATATATTTAATTAAAGATTATGGGTCCTTTGTCTGTGATGACAATGAATGTGTGGGGATTACCAGAAATTTTTGCAAAAGAAAAGACAAAACGCTTTAATGCGATTGCTGATTATCTAAATAATAACGAATATGATTTTGTTTGCCTACAAGAACTTTGGTGTCAAGTAGACTTTGATAGATTAAAGAACAAATGTAAAGTGTCTTTACCATATGCCCAATATTTCCACAGCGGCGTTTTTGGATCTGGTTTGGCTATCTATTCAAAATGGCCTATCTTGAAAACATATTACAATCAATGGAGTTTAAATGGATACGTTCATAAATTACATCATGGAGATTGGTTTGGTGGTAAAGGAGTTGCATTAGCGCAGATTGCATATAAAGATATTATCGTTAACGTATATAATTCACATTTAATCGCTAAATACAGTGATAATGATTGCTATTTAGTACATCGTATTGTACAAGCATTTAATACTGGATTATTCGTGGATTTAACATCACCAGCAGCTGATTTAAGCATATTCTGTGGCGATTTAAATTCAACACCAACAGATTTAACTTTTAAGTTAATTAAAGCAGTTGGTCATTTACAAGATTCATTTGATGCCAGAGATAGAAATGTGTCAGGAACATTTGCTGTTTCATCGAATTCGTTTTCTGGAAGATATAGGAGTGATGCAAGAGGTCTGCGACTTGATTATATATTGTATAGAACTGATCGAAATTATCTGGCCGAAGCCGTTTCCTATAATTTACCAATGAATTTTTCAATACCAGGTGAAATGTTTAGTTATTCAGATCATGAAGCAGTAGAAGCTGTATTTAAATTGAGAAAACTAAATCATTTGTATGATATAAACTATCCAAAACTTGAATGCGATACTAAATTAATTAAACATGCTTTGCAAAGATGTTTGCATGGAGAAAAAGAATTAGCGAAGAATTGGTATCGATATATTTCCACAGCTATTCTATTATCAGTAACGCTATTGGCATTTAAATATTATTATCCACATTTAAGTTTTTGCGTTGATTTATTTATGATACCAATAATTTTATATCATATATTCCTAGTTACTATATGGTATAAACTAGAATCAAATGCTATCACCAGTGCAAAGATACAGATGCAGTTTATTATACACTTGCATAAACATTTAATTGCATATTATGAAAGTGTATATAATGAACGTAATAATGGTGAACGACAAATTGTGTCAAAACAAAGTATGAAATCATTGATGGCACCACCAACTTCAAAGGCAAACGATATGAAATCTAATGATCAGGATTCTAGTGATGGCGAGGAAAATGATTGGAAAAAATTATAATATGTTTTTATTTAAATATGATTTTTATTAATTATATATATTTATATATTATATAAAAAAAAAGCCAAAATTTAGTTTTTTTATTTAAAAAAAAAAAAAGACCGAACCTCACTATCCTTATCCATACTTCTTTTTATTTATTTTTAAGCATAATACTTATTTCATATTGTTTTAATTTCTTAAATATTAATAATTTTTATTTATTTATTTATTTACACTTGTTCAAATGTTTTTTAGTAGCCTGTAAATACATTTTATTACCTACTACCTAATAGCAACTCCATGCTATTTTATAGAATTGTGCTCTTTAAAAAGTATAATTATTATTAATATAAAAATATCGATATATATATATATATATATATATATTTGTTTGTTTGTTCTAGTCTGTAAAGAATGGAGCAGCCACAACATTAACACTTGTTTTAGACCCTAAACTACAAAATGTTACAGGTTCCTATTTATCTGATTGTAAGGTTTGTATTTGCTTTTAAATTCACATTTGCTAACATTGCTTCTGTAAATAGAAAGATCATATTTTAAAGATCGTCTAGTTCGACGAATATTTTGGAACATTAAGTTTCTGATGTTTTGCTGAATAGGTTTCTTCCTTCTTTTTCTAGCTTCTTGTTTTATGCTTTTTCTTGTCAATGTTGATTTTTTTTTTATAATTTTTGTCTTTCTTTTAAAGATATCACGTTGCTTATCATCAAAAACACAGGATTTTGAACTTGCGACTAAATTATGGAATAAATTTTCCGAAATAGTAGATTTAGATGAAAATGAGAAGAACAGTGTTTTCTTCTAAAAAGTATTTAAGAAATACAAAATCTGGAATCTCCTCTTAAATATCACGAATTTCTTTTTAAATTCTGATCCAGTCAAGTTCAACGTTTAAATTCAATGTTCAACTGGTTTTCTAAAATGTACAATAAATATCAAATAAAATTTTTTCATTAAAATTCTTTTTTTGTAGGAAAGATTTTCAACTCTTTTTTTTTTTTATAATGGTTTAATTTTTCAAGATTATATTTATACTCTTTAATAAACTTCAACAGGTACTTTAACAAACAAATCATGATCTTTTGTTTTTAATTCCTTATGTTGGATACTTGTATAACACGCAGATTTTATGTAAATAATTTGGCAGTTTCGAATATCATGGTTAAAATGTAGCAGTGTGAAAATTGCGACTTATATTTTGAAAACTGTTAGGTTATCAAAACAATTGCGAAAAGCCGAACAAAGAAATTTGTAAGCTGTCACTGTTAACTATTTTACGAAATATCAAATTGTTGGCCGTTAGAAGTGACCAGGTGTATCTAATTTTTGGCTGATCGACCAGGAAGTTACCAAAAAAACGCAAATATTTTTAAAGTGTTTTTTATTTAAAACCCGACGTTTCGGCAAACACTGTTTGCCTTCTTCAGGGGCTCTCTACAAAGAAAAATTATACAAATAAGAATATAGCTAGTATTTAGCAACAGAACAATAAAAATAAAAAAAAATAAAAATTAAATAACTAAACAAAATAACAAGGTAATTACACAGATAAATAATTTAGAAATATTGCAGCAAGGTTTTAGACCTTAAAATAAGAGAAGTTTGAAAACTTATTATACCATCTTCGATTATGTCTATATAGTTATGAGTGTACTATCAGTGAAAGGTTGAGGAGGAAATCCAGGAAGTGGAGGGGGAAGTACCGTTAGGAATCGTTGGTGGTGAAGGGACCAAGAAATAGGACAAATATATTATTATATATATATATAAAATTCATTTATTTATTTTTCTTGTATAAATTAATAGTTAAATGTTATTGGAATATACATGAGATTATTGGGAATAGTTTAATAGATAGATAGGAGGAAAGAAAATAAGTAGGGGAAAATATGCAGGATGATGACGCTCAGGATTGGGTGGATGCATATATGTCTACTTTAAAGATGAAATGATTTGTCTTTTTTGTGGTTTATGGGATTTATTTGGTGTTTTTTTGGTAACTTCCTGGTCGATCAGCCAACAATTAGATACACCTGATATTTTACGAAATCTTTATTTCAATTTGGTATCAAAACAGAAATGTATTTGAACTTAGTGCAGCTTTTCATTCTTACATTATGCTTATCTCACCATATATGTATATACCCACTGATAAAGAGAGTAAAGATATTTCAAAAACAATTGTTAATATTGAGAGGACTATCAATCCCAGGGTCTCTTTATTCTGACGCTTCAGGGACGAAGAGGTTAATGAGACCGGTATTTATAGCCTGCGATAAAAAATTGGAGCCTTGGTTGTCGACACAAATTTGCCGCGGTTGTCGTACACGGGATATCGTATACGTAACTTGAAAAGTGAATTTTGTACCTTGTCAAGCAACATTAGTTTGGGGTGCGCAGATTATTGCGGTAACGATATGAGGGATGATCTTCTAGGCGTTACTTTGCTGCCCTTATGGGCACTGAAACTATCTGAGGCTTATCTAGATGCCTGATTGAAATCATCCATAAAACGTCAGCCTCTATGATTACGCTACCATAGAAAAGTAAACAAAACTCATAATTAAAACCTATTTGTTTGTCTTTATGGTCAGAACGCAGCACCATTATATTAATGTTGGTTAATGAGAAATTTCGGCTCAATATGCAACGTTTTTTTGGAGGGGCCATGAATCAGCGGAGGCGCCAGTGCATGTTTTGAGTATTGCGAGAACCTAATAGCACTGAGGTTCCGGGAAAGCAGAAATCTGAACAGACCATAATCTTCGATGAAAATGACAATAGAAACGGTTTTTCTTTATTAATTTTTTGTATAATAAAAGAATAAAAAATATCATCTTGGATTTCCACAAAACCTACCTAGTACAATTTCCTGCACAAATTTGTAAAATTGATGTCTTTTCGACATATTATTTGAATACCTATATAATAGGCAAACATAGTTCTTATTTATACATCTATCTATATTTGTAGATAATATGTTAATACTATTTTAATATTGCAAATAATCTTGAGCTAGTAATTAAATGTTCTGTTTTGATTAAATGTTTTGTTCAGAATAATTAAGAAGTTAATTTTATGAACAGCAACAACCTTTCAGCTATTTGAAAGAGTTAGCCAGGCTTCCAAAATTGTTAAAGGGACTTGGTTTAAATCTTAGTTTATGAACTGGTGGGAGCTAAGATGAATTGCTGTTTCTATAATTATATAATGCAGCCTGTAATTTTAGTAACATATTTTAGCGAGATTATATGTCAATAAGAGGAAAGTTGCAAGAGTCTAGTTTTTTTTTTTAAGGAGATTCGACTGTAATAATACTAGATGTGGAAAACCAAAATCGTGGATACTATAATTAATTACATAACTATATATATAGTAATGTATATATATAGTTCATTGAAATGAATATTGATATTAAATAATAGGAAAAGAACTTGATGTTATAACAGTAAATATGAATAATTTCCACATAATAATTATTATGCTATCGTATGAAGTACATTTGGTACTCTTTTAATGTTGAAATGATTTATTACAATGATTTTCTATCATCATAAATTTATTAGTCAACAGAATATTTTATTACAAAAATCGCTTAATATAGTGGAACTTTTCAACAAATAAGTTTAACCTAACTGAAATGTAACAGTATGTAACCTTACCTATATTTTATTTTCATTCCTTGTAATTTTAAAATTAAATTGATACCATCGCGATTATAAGTCATATAACTAATTCATTGGATTTTGAATATATTTTGACGTTTAAGAATTTGGTGAATGTGCTGGCGTATGACAGGACATCTTAAGCTTTTATAGGGGAAATCTTTTGGCATAGGGTAAGTAAAAGTAATTGTAAAAATGCAAAATGAAGATAGATTGAGAGCTATGCTGTCAGATTTAGGAAGATCTACGCTTCGTGGTATAAGAAAGTGTCCAAAATGTGGAACTTACAATGGTATAAGAGGATTAAGTTGTAAGAACAAAGCTTGTGATGTAGTATTTAAAGAAGCTGGAGAGAAGAGGAAGCAAAGTATGGAAGTTGCCAAACTTGACACTGGATTATCAACACAGGTATTTAAAAAAAAAAATATGCACTTAATCATTTAAATAGTATATGAGTTTCTGTTTTGAAGCTGATTAAACTACCGTTTATAAATTCTATCTTACAGATATTCTCTGTCCGTGTTCGGGACAAAGGACCTGATTATAGAGGTTTTGTACAACTGCCTGCAGTTCAGCCTAATCTTGGTGATAACGAATCAGCTTATCTTTCGCAAATGTCAGTGTGTTTCGTTGAATCATGCCAAAGATTATTCAATACAAACATTCTTAAGTGTCATGTGAGTTTTTGGTTTCTCAGTGCTAGATAGAATTCCTGTAAAAAAACTTTTAATAAGACTTTAATCTTTAAATAGGAAAGGCAAGCTATGTCCGTTACAACTTGTCAGCATATCCAGTCTGCTATGAGATGTTGTGCTGATGCCCAGGTACTCCCCATTGATAATGAGGCAATAAAATCTCTCAACATAAGCAGTCAAATGAAAGAAGTAAGTATTTTTTAATTACTTTTAGTTCGGAAGAAGATTGGGTGTATCAACTTAATTATTTAAAAGTATTTACCACTCTCTTACCCAAAAGAGTAAATAATGGCAATAAAGAGATATCTGAAATTAAAAAAAAAATATGTGTTCATAACACAATTGATTAACAGAAAGGACCCAATTATTCCACGACTATTCGCCCGATCGCTCGTCGCACAACCGACGCTTTAAAAGTTGAACGAATTGGGCTACAAAGTTTTGCCTCATCCGGTATATTCATCTGACCTTTCACTAACCGACCACCACTTCTCGAAAACTTTTTGCAGTGAAAATGCTTCATAGTTAGCAGGGTGCCAAATATGCTTTCCAAGAGTTTATCGAATCCCGAAGCATGTTTTTTTACGCTGTAGGCATAAAATAACTTATTTTAAAAAGATGTGTTTAAGTCTTGTTATAATAGTTTTAAGATGTTAAAAAGATGTGTTTAAGTCTTGTTTTAATAGTTTTAAGATCACTGTCCGAAACCACAATAATTTTTGCATCATTCTGTAATTATTATAAATTACATAGAGCCCAATATGGTGGATACCGCTTTCTGTTCATACCTCTTTCTAAATCTCAACGTGTCAGATACAGACAGATGAAGCTTATTAAAAAAATATAACGCAACATTTAACGAGAAGAAATACTATCAAAATGGAACTCTTCATCCAACAATTTGCTAGAGGTTGCCAGACTGTAAATAAAAGGGAACGTTATTATTCTGAAAGACCTTCGCCAAGAAGGAGCTTGAGGAAGCAATTTGAAGCACTGAAATGTTATTATTCATAGATGAATAAATTAACGATTATTGTGTAAACGTAAAAAAAAGAAGGAATTAATAAAGATAATTAATTCTTCTTATAAAATTCAATATACCAAAGAAAATTGAAGTTCAACATAATAAAAATTTTAATTAAAAGTTAAACGTTTGTAGGCAATATGGCAATTGGCGCTAGAAACACCAGGCCCTCTTGTTCAGAGGGTTTCAAAATCTATTATGGCTGTTAAGTGCAAGGTTACAACCAAACATCCCCTTGGCTTTCTTCATGTTTCATTTTTTCCTTCAACAAAATTAAAGGAAAATAATTTCTCCTGCGCCTGTACTCCTAAGGTAATTATAATTATGTTATTATAATCCATATAATTATGTAATCCAGAAAGTTTTATCTCTACATGTATTCATATTATTGACAGAATCAATCTAAATCACCTAATGAGACTATTAGAAATTGTATTCATTATTATTCATGCATCGTGGCTTTTGCAAGCAATGAAAAATGTATGGAAGAATTTTCTAGTTTTATTTTAAAAGAAAGAACCCCTGAAAGCTTTACAATAGAAATGAATTCTTCAGGTAAAATGAATTCTATAATGATAATATCATAGCTAAGTAAATTAAGTTTTAATAGTTAATATTTTTTTCAGCCGAAGAAGAGCAAAATAATTTTGTAGCTATACTTGAAAGTGAGATAGCACATGAGAGCGTTGAAAGCGTGCTACCAAAAGATATGATGCTTCCAGATATTTCACAGGTGAATATCATATATATAATTTTTTTATTGTATTAAGTTAATGTCCAAATAGAAAAATTCAGTTTTGAATTGGACTGTGTTACGTTATCTGTAAGCTCGGTTAATCATATTGAAACGCAGACAATTTTATGATTAGCCAATTTTTTTTTGTGTTTTATACCTTTCTAAATGCCTTAGATGAATAATTATTATTCTTTATCTTTTAACACCAAAATAATCATTTTAAACCATAATTTTTCTAGGATTTTGATAGGCTGTCTACAGTTGTTGAAGATATCACCAATGAATTAGAAACTGGTTTAGATCATCAAACCTTAGAAACTGTAATTATTAAAAGTGAAGATGTACCATTAAAAAAGGAGAAGGTTTTCTTTATTCCTCTTTTTATTAATCTAGCAATCAATGTGATAAGTTATAGTATAAAAGTTTTTTTTTTTTGACATAAATCTATTCGCCTTTAAATTAATTTCCAGCATTGTGAAGTGCAGAAAAGGAAAAGAGTTCCTACTAATAAAAAGAATGACTCTGGAAAAAAATTTTTAAAGAAAGATTTAAGAAAACAGCTACATATTTCAGATGGTACTATTTTGTTTATTTTGTTTGTATTGTATTAAATCAATGAACCAATTTATTATTATTGTAGTTGTTGCTATTTTAGAAGCTGTTGATGAGAATAAGGTTCAAATGACTTTTATTGAATGGTTAGCATCCGTCACAGAGCGAATCAATCAAACAATGCATTTTCAGTTTGATGGAAAGCCTGAACCTCTTGTATTTCATGCTCCACATGTAAGTAATATTGAGTTTTTGTAATTTTTTAGAAAGGGATATGGGCCCAGCTTTATAAAAAGGATCCTATACCGCCTGTGTGGATATATTTCTTTTACGTATTTCTACAACATCATAAAATTATGATCGAATTCCGATTTATGAGAAAATGAAATTTTTTTGGGCCCCTGAATAAAAATAATTTTGAATTTGTATAATTTACATTGTGAATGTCTGCTTTTGAGTGTGTGGGTGTAAGACGACCATTGATCTAGAAGAGAGTAGACTTTAACTCTCTGTGGTATGTGACAGAAACCTAACGCTGATATCAGTCAACTCTCTAGACGATCTTTTAGCCTTATTCTGACGATGAATGAGAATCCGAAACCGGACCCAAAACCACATATTCAATAATATATCGAGTTTTTGTTCAATAGAGGCGTAATCTCCGGAATCTACTGAAAAGACCTGTTCTAAAAAGTGCTTTGTAAGAAAATTTAGGAATTAATAAGCTATTGCCTCATTATAAAAATGATGTAATGTGGAAATCCCAAACTCACAGAATCATCTGGTATGTTATCTGTCGTAGCATGCATATTTATTTTATTCCTGACCGGTTTCGGATTTTCATCCATTGTCAGAGTAAATTCAACCATTTTGTGAGAGAGTTCACTTCAACGTAATGTTTCTGTTACCAACAAGTGTCGAATGTAACAGAAACATTATGTTGAAGTGAACTCTCTGCACAAAATTGATAAATTTACTTTGATAATGGATGAAAATCCGAAACCGGTCAGGAATAAAATAAATATGCATGCTACGACGGATAAAATACCAGCATTTATGCTATCTTATCCAGCATTTATTATTATCTTATTGACTGGGGGAGGGACCAAGCCCATGCTATCCAAAGCCTCTCTGGGCCCATATAGCTACCCAAAAGATCGGAGCCTTCTCATTGCACTGCCGGCCTCCGAGTAATGTTCTTTCGTTATAGACAACACTGCCCATCACCGGTCAGTGAGCTGTAAGAGGCTCCTAGGAAGAAAAAATCTAATGGCAGCAGCTGGACTTGAACCTGACCTCCGTGTTTAGTCCAGCGCGCTAATACCTTCCTTTATCCAGCATTGCGGACCCATCCAGATATTCATATAATCATGTTGGTTAACTGTTGTTTTGCACTATATTTAGCCGGATTTCTGCACATTTTTTGTTTTCGCTTCTGTCATTTTGGCTTGTAATTGATAAAGCAATATTAATTAAATTTTTTTTTTTAGGCTTTCTTTGATTGTTTTTTGGAACGTTTAATGGCTCCATCAGTAATAGTAAGACGCAAAAGATTACCAAACCTGGTAACAACTTTTACAAGGAAAAATGCACCACCTTTAGGAACATTCTATAATTATACTTGGCATATTAGCAACATATTACATGCAAAAGCAATATTTGATACACCATTGGTAAGTTATTATTTATGTTTTTTATTAATTTTGATTTATTATTAATATGAGTTAATTATATTAAAATTTGGACCTCCTATCTTTTATACAGTTTCGATTTTTATTTTTTATTTTTTTTTTTAGATGTTATTGAATGTAAAACGTGGATTTATATTAAAAGCAGATGGTTCTTATGATGATATTGAACAATGTGATATTCAAGAAGGTGTTGCAAAAAGGGAAGGTGAAGCTACTATTAGACCTGTGGATTTCAAGACATATTTAAAGATAGGTAAATACTGTTTGAGAAACAAACTGATTGCTACTTATTATGTTTTACACTAAAAATAAAACTATAGTTAAAACACTTAAAATCTCCTAAGAAATTGGTTTTACAAAGTTTATTTCATTTAAGAAGATTCGGTCAGAATACAACTATCATTCTTCATAAGAAAAAATATATCTGGGAGGAATAGCCTCCAGCTGGCATAGCTGGTTCTGTTAATAATTATTATCTGTCTTACAGGTAAAACTAAACCAGATCAAGATACACCGTCGGTACTTTCAATTGATTGGACACCAAATGTTCTTCCAATTTCAAAAATAGGAGAGTTAAAGATAACATTTGAATATGGTCATAGTCCAGAGTATGTATCATAAAAATCTATTTTTATTTTTTAATATTTTAAATAACAAAAACAAAGATCTATTTATGAAGAGAAGATGCGCCTGATTGATGTTCTAATTGAAAAATTTGTTAAACGATAGAAACACGTTGATAAAGATTACTTAAACTTTATTTCATTCCTAATTATTTTTACTCTCAAAAGTGACTTATTTTTGCTGAAACAAATTTTATTTAAATGTAAAGGCATGGAGGAAATAAGGCAAAAATAGAAAAAAAGAAAACAATCATTGTTAATTTCTTTAATGCAGTTGTCATAAAAAAATTCTAGTTAAATAATCTGTACTGCTTTTCAGTGAATATTCTTTCAAAAACTATTACCATTTTTTCAAGAAAGCGGTTGCATAGTCGAGAAATAGTTGCAGACGAGAGATGAAAGAGATTCCTCGTTGTTTGACGAGAGAATTGTCGCAGTTTATTATCAGTAAAAACTTACCGCTTTCCGATAAACTTCTTCGTTTAATCTCGTCTTTTACTTAGTTGTAAAAAAGAGTATGTAAAAAATGAAAAATTGGTTTTCTTAATAGATTCTAAGACAGCTGCAATTGAAGCTTTGACTAATAATAAGTTCACAGATTGCAAAGATCTAACCGAAAGTCGCCCTCTTATAAGCTCAGGAAATAAAGTTACCCTCCAATGAATCCTCTCCCATTGTGGAATTCTGGGAAATGAAAAGGCTGACCAGTTAACGAAAAAGGGAGCACAAAAGGCACAGCCAATTCGTCCCCTTACCTTTCATACAACCAAAGAATTAGTGAGAAATGGAACATTATAAAAGCGCAGAAACAGTTTATAGGCAGCTGATACAAGACAAAACTTGGGCATTTCTGGTGGATAAGGGAAACCACGTACCGATCATTTTACCAAGAAGAGATGCAGTAGCATTTTCAGAGCCCTGATTGCTTGAATTCCCATTAGTGAAAACCCAACTTGTACTCAGTGCGGCAAGCCATAATGATTTTTGACATCTTGTCACATGTCCACAGCTAGATGACATATGATCTTCTATTACTCCTGACTGCGACAAATATGTCATGGATGTATTGGGGCTACTAGAGGTCGTATGCCAGCTTTACCTTAAAAGAATAGGCGTAGAGGACAAAAAGAAAAATTTGTACCTCATTCAGTTCAAAGAAAGATAAAATGACCTACTTTTCCAAAGCTGCACTTATGATTGTCCCAAATCTTTGTATTGTATGCCAAGCACAAGTATTTATTTATCTTCATTTTACGTTTACTTCCTTTGCACACAAACTCGAGTGCAGAAATTTCTAGGCTAGAATAGAATGACACCTGGGATGAGGGGACTCAAACCCAGGCACTGCCTTGTGCCAATCCCTCAGTAGCTGTAGAGGAATCCTCCCCTCTTCATGAGGTCCAGGGACCTTCCCCACCAGTCCTTGAAGTACGACTTCCTCAGATCTCAACGTGTCGAAGATCTCGTACCTCACTCTGCCAATTGCGACGCTATCAAACAACAGGCGAGAGGCCGTCTCCTCCTCCTTCTGACACAGTCTACACAAGGGCTCCGAATCAAATAATTCCACCTTGTGCAGATGTTTCTTGAACCTACCGTGCCCTGTAAACAGGCCCGTTATCAGACAAATCTGATACCAGCTTAGACCCAGGGTCTCTCTGGTTCTTCTTTTACACAGCTCTGGCATAACCATTTTGCCGTGTTTTGCTCCAGTACTTAGCCTCTAGTGACGATTATGTTTTCTCCAAGTCCATTCTCTCAGAGACGCCCTCGCCATACTTTTGGCTATCTCCAGAACAGGTTCCGGCCCACAGAAAGGGGTGTTCGCTCCATTCCTGGCCAGTTGGTCGGCTAGAATTTCTGGGCTAACTTGAAATACCATCAGCTAGACCAGTGGTCCCCAACCTTTTAGTACCGAAGAGCATATTCCAAATTGCCGATGATGTAACGGGCACCATTCATTTTTTAAAGCTAAATTTATAGTTACTTTCAAATTAATAACACAAATAATGTACAAAACAATATATTTAATTTAACATTTACTTATAATATGTATGACAAACTAAAAATACAATACCAAATAAGTTTTATTAAAAGTTAATGTGACCTTTGCCACTGACCATCACAATCAGGCCAATGCCTCATAGACAGGGCTGTAGGCTGATATTCCTGTCCGCAGACAGTCATCAAGATGCTCGTCGGTAATTCGAGATCTGTATTTTGATTTTATTATGTTCATGGTTGAAAACAATGATCCGCATAAATATGTATCCACATAAATAAATAAATTTAGTTTTAGATCTATTATTTTTTTCCTTCTAATTTGAGATTTAACTGGATAATTAGTATCAAAAGTGCTATGGTTAGAAATGAAGTAGCGTTTAACATTATATTTTTTTGCCACTGCAACTGTACTACCCACAATAGACAAACACATTTATCTTTAATATTTACGAAACAATAGGATTCTTCCCAATCTGTATATTGAAATTATGCGATCGAGATCTTTTACTTGGCCCAGTCATTTTAGGATTAAAAATTTATTTAATAAAATGTATCAATAACGAACAACAGAAAGCTAGGGAGTTACAAAACACTATGTTAGTCAGGACCTAATTGTAACTGTAAATAACCTAACTGTAAGGCAATTTGCAGTTTACAGTTTGATTAAAATTATAAATGAAAATTTTTGGTTTTTGAATCTTAAAATTTCAAAAATATATCAATTTAATTTATTTTTAATATAAATTTTCGCTTAAATTTCAAATATTTTGCTTGTTTTTATTTCATGGTAGCACATAAAAACAGCGGTCGGGCGCCATGGCGCCCGCGGGCATATGGTTGGGGACCACGGAGCTAGACGCATCCTTGTTATATTTTGTTAATCATACTGCTGCTGGCAAATCCTTTCATCAAACGGCTTACCATTCTGTTTTATCATTTCAATAAGGCTCTCTAATTTATTCGGTTCAAAATTCTTTGAAGATTTTCGATAGACCCTGTCTATTCAGGAATTGAAGTTGGAAGGAAATCTATAAAAAGCATATTTAAGATTTTACTTAATGCTTTTTATGGAACATCAAACAAATCAATATGCTATTTACTTATTAATCAATAATTGTTATCTAAATACTTTCATTTATAATTTTATCTTAAAGGAATAAACAATATTTTGTTAAATTTACTAGATTCTGTTGACAGTTGAGTGTGCAGTGAATATCTTCATCTCTGGAATGAATAGACGGATTGAAGAATTCTTAAGAGAAAAGAGACTGGAGAATTAGGATGAATATTTGTGCAGTATGCAGTAGAAATATTAGAGAAATATTTTGGAAATCAAATGTCAAAATTCCGTTATTTCCCACAAATTAATGAATATTTATTTTTTAAGAAAAGAGCGTATAAATTGTCAGTTTCCTAAAAGAATTGTAAATCAAAACAGCTATTTTAAAGTAACATAAATACTAAAATTATGTATATTATTTAAAAGTTGCAAAGAAAATAAAAGAAAATAACTGTTATTTTCTGTAATTATTGCCTCCATCAAGTTTCCCAATTCCCATCCATTACTTCGTGCATTTTCATCCTTGTTGTATTTTGATAATTCACTAGTTTGATAAGGTTGTCTTTACAAATATGAATTTTACAACTTAAGAACCATAATATACATTGTGCCAAAGTTTAAGACAAATATCAGATGTGAAAATGCGTTGGATTTGGAGTAAAAAAATTCTGCGTAGTGAAGATAAGAAATTCAGAACTGGCTCAGATGTAAACCAAATCCCATCAGAAGATGACGGAAAGACTAGAAATAAATAAACAAATTTCTTAACAAGATAAATTTTAATAACAATTTACAATAATTTACAAATGTGAAAATAAAAATAACGCAATGTTATGAATGATTAATTTACAACCAATTTCCATTAATCCTTTTCAATTCTTGAAGCCAGAATTTCTTTAACAGCCAAAATTCTGGCCAAGAAACCACATTAAAAATTAAATTTTCATAGCTATTATTATAAAAATTATTTTTTGTATTATTATTTTAAATTTTTGTTAGGATGCTTCATTCAATATTGCTTAAATATTGCCACATCACTAGTGGAAGAAAAAATAAGATTGAATTAAAAATTATTGTTATTTTCAGCCTCATCGATGTGGTTCATCTCATGTTATTTTGTTTGATGACAGCCATAAAATAAAGGCTTATATTAACAATTTCTGCCATTAATTTTTAGAAAACTTCTGTCTGCATTGGAAGATTTGCTTTTGATAGTGATGTCTCAAAGTTATCTACCGCTTTCAGTCGTTGCCGGTCCTGTAAAATAAATATTTTAAATAAATATAAAACATATTTCAGTTATCAACGGCAAGATAATGGGTGGTATAAATTGAAAGGAGTATATATTCCACATTCCAAAAGAAAAAACTAGTCAGAGCTCATTCATATATTTGATTATAATATATTCATTGAGTGATAAGAAAAATAAGAATACACTCATAAATATTAGGATCAGTTTTTAGCGCCGCCCTGGGGGTGGTTGAAAAACGTATTCTACGCATTATGCAACTGTATATTACAGATACCGTTTGAATTTTGTTTAGTGTGTTTTTATTATGAAAATTATGTTTAATCCTGTTAATCGCTTTTTATTTTTTATCTAACAAACTTGTTTTCTAATGTTATTTAATATTTTTTCATAGTATCTTATTTTTATTGACCACTATTTG
This sequence comes from Triatoma infestans, assembly GCA_011037195.1. Classification (NCBI taxonomy): domain Eukaryota; kingdom Metazoa; phylum Arthropoda; class Insecta; order Hemiptera; family Reduviidae; genus Triatoma; species Triatoma infestans. Next base: position 5,762 of record JAAEAF010014697.1, on the reverse strand, counting down.
TGAGCAACTGCAACTATAATCGAACGGTCGAGAATCCATTATATCATTAGGAAACATATATTTACCAATAATAGTTTATTATGTTTCAATAATAATAAGGATTATTAGGAAAAAAATGAAACTAGATAGGTAATCCCGGAATTATTTTGGACAATTTGGAATAAATATTAGCATGTGCTTTACTAATTCAGCGTCTGAATATGAATTTACACACTATTAAGTATAGTAGTAACTCTTACCAACTGGAGTATATACTCCAAATAGTTAGCATTGAGTATATACTCATTTTTATTCATATTACCCATTAAATCCTGATGCATCCCCATGCTACCAGGCGCGTCCACAGGATGCGGATAAAGGTAAGGCCACCAGATATGATGGTTAGCTGCGAAATAAGCAGGCTCGCCTGACGAATAAGCAGTCACGGACAAGGAGAGGCACGTCGGAGGGGGGTGGGCTGTCTGGTGATGCGGGCAGTTCTACAAAGTACCTCATAACCCGGTGATGATATGTGATAATGACGAGTTGGCGCTGCCACTTAAATAAAAGCGCTGTGGGAGGAAGGGTCCCTATTTTTATTCCTATTTTTAGTGACGATTTATTATTAGTATTTTGTACTTTTTGTTTTCTATATATTGTTGCATTTTTTGAAACTTTAGTTTGCTGATTTTGCCTATGTTGAGTTTTTTCTTTTTATCTATTTATTCCATAACCCAGTTTTGTTTGGTTGTTTTATCATATTTCTGACTATTTTCATTATTTTATTCATTTAGAATTATAGTTGAATATGAATAGGGGGGAGGGGGTGGGACCCTATGAGCCGGGGTGAAGGCAACCCACCTAGGGGAAGGTGACCCCGAAATTGCACCCCTAGTCCTCCAGATTGGGGGTTGTTCAGCAGGCAGCTCCCTGCTTACAGAAAAATTTATCTGCTCCAAGAAGTCAGGAAAAGAAAGCTGGATGTTTGAATGGTAAACCACTTCGCAAACGGAAAAGAATAATTCGCTTTGGAACATGGAATATTAGAAGTTTATTTAAATAAGAGGAAGGAGATAGAGAGGGAACTCTCCATGAGAAAATTAGACGTGCTGGTCTCTTAACTCATGATATTTTCGGCCTTGAAGGATTTATTAAACTCGATATTGAGGGGAGATGCCATACCAAATGACCTGAAAGTGGGATATATTTCTTCAATTTACAAGAAAGGAAATAAAAGCCTCTGTGAAAATTATGGAGGAATATGTGTGCAGAGCTCTATTTCAAGAGTCTTTGGCAGAATATTAAGGAATAAATTGGAAGAAAGTTATAGCTCCCCAAAAGAACAGAGCGGCTTTACCGCGGGCCGTTCACGTATCGACAATATTTTTTCATGAGGCAAATTGTGAAAAAATGTAAAGCGCGAAATAAAGAACTACATTTGGCTTTCATCGACTTAGAGAAAGCCTATGACAATGTGCCTAGGTCTGTGGTGTGGAAAGCCCTTAAAGAAGCTGGTATTGGAATTGGCATATTTCAGTCAATTCAAAAAATGCACGTGGGGAATATGTGTCAGATCAAACAAGGTGGAGGACTATCCCAACCGTTCCTAGTATGAAAGAGATTAAAACAGGGTTGCTCCCAACTCTTTTTAAAATTTATTTAGAGAGACTCCTGCAGAACTGGATGAGAAGATGTTAAGGAATGGGCTTACCAGTGCACAATAAGTGCCTTACCTTAGCTCCCTACTATTTGCAGACGATCAAGTGGTGATTGCCCGGGACAGAGAGGATTTGGAATTTATATTAAGGAGATTGAAAAGCCAATATGAACAATGGGGCATGAAAATAATTTTCTAAAAACGGAATACATAGTGATCAGAGGAAATGTACAAGCAGATTTGGAAGTGGATGGGTATAAAATCAAAAAAGTGAAAGCTTTCAAGTGTTTGGGCTCGATTCTAGATGAGAAGGGAGGATGCAGTGCGGAAGTGCGGGCAAGAAGAGGGCTGACCAAGAAAGCTGTAAGATGCTTCACTCCATCCTTTGGAACACCAGTATATCCAGAGAGAATAAAAGAGGGATCTTCTGTTCCTTTGTCGAGGGAATTTTACTATACGGATCCGAGACTTGGACAGCCTCAGCCAATTTAATGAAGAAAGTGAATGCTGTGGAGATGGAGTACTGGCGGAGATGTCTGAGAAAAAAAAGGGCAGACGAATAAGGAATGAGCTATACTGGAGGAAATGGGTATAAAAAAAAGGATAAAAGTAGGGTACCTTAGGGCATTCTGGCACAGGGGCTATGATACTTTTCTTGATCGAGACCGAGGGCGCTCCCTCACCCAAATCAATGAGCTTAATCGATGACGTCATCCCATCATTCCATTCGAAGACTATTAAATTACAAATAAATCATATATTTAATTATATATATAAATAAATTATAAATAATTAAATAAAATATATATTAAATTATAAATATAAATAAATTATAAATAATTAAATAAAATGAAATAAAAAAGTTGTTTAACCTGGAATCGAACCTTAATTGTTGAGTCAGAAGACGGCAATGCAAACCACTAGACCAAAGCGGTCACTTAGTTCATAGTAGTAAATTATCATATATAAGTATGTGACCCTTGGGTCACACAATAAACGTTATTAGCAGTGGGTGGGAGAACAAAAAATAAATAAGTTACAAAACAACAAGCAAACTAATGGTGAATATGTGACATATCTAAAACACAACATTAAAAAAATTATATAGCAAACTAATTAAGTTAAAAACTAGAATAAGGAGACAAGTTAATTAACATATCTGCAATCCCTCCCAACAAAATATTAATGTAAAACATTGTTTAAATTGAGGGTGAGCCACATAATGTAAAAACAAGGTATTTTAACATTATTTAACAACAATTTAATAAAAAAAGGTGATTATATGAGAATAGACAAATAAATTAACATATCTAAAACACAGCATTAAGGAAATCATTATATATAGCAAACTAATTGAGTTAAAACTAATGATGATTGAATAAGGTAATAAAACCTTCCACCAAACAATTTATAACATAGATTGTGAGTCACATAATGTAAAACAGGGTATTTTAACATTATTTAACAACAATTTAATAAAAAAGGTGATTATATGAGAATAGCCAAATAAATTAAAACACATCATCATAGACACACAAAAACAAACAAACTAGTGGTAATTATCAGAGACATTTTCTGTGGTAGCCTGCTTCATTTTGTGGTCATCGACCGGTTTCGGGCGTTCGCCCATCTTCAGGATGCGTTTTTCAGACAGTGTGCCAACACAGACTCGTATAGAGTAACTTAGTTTCACACTAACAAAATGAAGCAGGCTACCACGGAAAATGTCTCTGATGCTTTCCAGCTCTGCGGAACCAACCACCACAACAAATAGTGGTAATTATGTATGTGAAAGAATAGTGTAAAACTACCACTACACAAACACCACACCAATTACGTTTCACTGTTAATTTAGTCATGTGTGTGTGTGTGAATATCTGTAATGCCTAGCTCTCTATGTATTTGTGAGTTTCTGGTGAATCAAGGGGCGCTTAAAGCAATTCGAAGTACTTTATTTTGAAATGTCTGTAGTCGTTTCGTCATTATGCAATCCCTCCCAACAAAATATTAATGTAAAACATTGTTTAAATTGAGGGTGAGCCACATATTGTAAAAACAAGGTATTTTAACATTATTTAACAACAATTTAATAAAAAAGGTGATTATATGAGAATAGACAAATAAATTAACATATCTAAAACACAACATTAAGGAAATCATTATATATAGCAAACTAATTGAGTTAAAACTAATGATGATTGAATAAGGAAATAAAACCCACCACCAAACAATTTATAACATAGATTGTGAGTCACATAATGCAAAAAAGGGTAAAACAATTTAATAAAAAAGGCGATTATATGAGAATAGACAAATAAATTAAAACACAATCATCATAGACACAAACCAAAAACAAAACAACTAGTGGTAATTATGTATGTAAAACAAGCTTAAGCAGAAAGATGAAGAATAAGTGGGGTGGGGGGGGAGGGGAGGGGACAACACAACATTGACTTAAGAGCAAATAAATTAAAAAATCAATATATTAGCAAACTAATTTGAGGTATGTAAACAATGGTTTATTTTAAACATCTTAAGGGACTAAAATAACAAGAATGTACTTATTGCAATAAGGGTAACACAAGTAAAAAATTGACATCTCTAAACACAATATTCATTATATATCAAAACTAATTGAGTATCCGTAAAACAATGGTTTTATTTAACATCTTAGACATAAAATAAAAAAAAGAATGTAATTACAATGTAACAATTAAGGTAAACAACAGTAAAAATTTTGCCATATCTACAATCTAAAACCCAATATTCATTATATATAGCAAACTGATTGAGATAATGCAAATGGTATATTTAAAAAAACACAGCAAAATGAGGCATAAATGAGGTATATATAGCAATTGAGGCATAAACTAATGACAATTATGGTGGGGGGAAAAACTAAAACAAAATTAAACATCTTAAGACATTGGTGATTATGTGTAAAATGTAAGAACTCAAACTCAAATAATATGCGAATATTAAGTAAACTATTGGTTGGACAACAATTAGCATATTAATCCATTTAACATCATTTTCAATAAAATGGCACCTTGCAACCTCTATGCGTGTTTAAATATTATATATACATTTGAAGTAAAACAATTGGTTTATTTAAAACATCTTAAGACATTGGTGATTATGGTGGGGGGTAAAAATAAACAGTTAATTTTACATATCTTTTAAGTTGGTGTTACATTTTAAACTAAAACGTTATATATAATAGCATTGAGTTAAAAACTAATGGTAATTGAATATGACATATCTGCAATCAAAAAAAACTCCCACACAAAATATTAATGTAATTACGAAAAGCAATTTATAACATATATTAGCAACGTGTGAGTTACATCTTTGTGTTGGGAAAAAAAATAAACAACTTAATTGATATATCATAAACGCAACAGGCATGATACCTGAAGTCTAACAAACTATTAAATAAAACCTGTTTTTTGATACAATTACTTAACCTAACATTTTAAACATACAGAAATATTAAGATTGAGTAGGCTGAGGTAAATTTTACATATCTTTTAAGTTGGTGTTACAGCCTAAATAATAGCTCATGGCGATTGAATAAACCTTGCAAACGATGTAATTACATATCATTTAGTGAATATGTGAGAAAAGTGTAATATAAATGCTTAAACGTACCCTATAAACATCACTATCCCACATAATGGAGGTGAGAATAAGGTAGAAATAATACAAATTAATTGACATAACTAAAACACAACATTTTAAAGAAATAATACAAATTAATTGACATAACTAAAACACAACATTTTAATATTAAAAAAAACATTATATATATCAAGCTAATGGCAATTATGTGAGATGAAAAAAAGAATGCAAGGTAATTGGCATATTTAAAACATCTTAAACATAAAAAAAGAATGTAATTATATAAGAATAGTGGGGGAAAATAAAAACATGAAAATTGATATATCTAAAAACACAACATTTTAAAGAAATAATGCAAATTAATTGACATAACTAAAACACAACATTTTAAAGAAATGTTTAAATATGATGTTTAATTAATTGACATAACTAAAACACAACATTTTAATATTAAAAAAAACATTATATATATCAAGATAATGGCAATTATGTGAGATGAAAAAAA
>JAAEAF010014696.1:0-45461 GCA_011037195.1 Triatoma infestans | reverse complement strand
GAGGTGGACGGAGACATATCGAACGTACAAAGCTCCAAAGTGCAACAGTAATCGCTTGTCTTTTCGAGGTATTATATCCTGATGGGTAATGTAGCATTTTGACTTCTTCATTGAGTGATGGTTGTATTTTTTTCTCTTAGGAAGTCATCTAAAGCACGAAATAAGTGAAAAATCTATTCTGAGAATATGTAATATGAACTTCATAATGTAAACCTTTATTAATTAGATAAAGTGCAACTAAATAGTTAAAGATATGTACAATATAATCTTTTTTAATACTTGATTGAACTTTTTTGCTTAAGTATATCAAATTTCAAGAAATCCGTCGGTATTTTTATGAAGAAAAACGAAGAAAACTGAAAAAACTATTCAAAAAAAAAAAAAAAAAAAAAAAAAAAACTTCCGGTCATTCGAATTTCAACAACATATTTAATTCAAAATTAGTATTATTTAGATGATAGATTGTATTATAAACGGAAATAGCACTTTATGAGAAAAAAACATAACCCCAACCTTCCCTGAAAAAAAGTAGCCATAAATGAATTTTCCCAGAGAAATGTTTCGAATAGCACTTAGTACGTATAAGTGATATATAAATTTTGAAGCCAATCGAAAAAAAACGCTAAAAAGTAAAATAAAAAAAAAAACAATTCAATAAAGTGGTACTTCCGGTAGAAGAATTTTGATTAGATAATTCGGTGATCTCTAAGCGGAATATCAATTTGGACTTTCTGCGATTTTTCGTTTTTGAGCTATGCTGTTCTCATACACACACACACACACACACACACACATGCCTTTTTCTAATAACCACTTTTTGAACTCAGGGGACTCCAAAACTTGTTTTTCCAATGAAAATTCGATGTCGAAATTTGGACACAATTACAATACTTCCTCTTAATGGACAGTAAGAGGCAGTGTAAATTGATATTTTTGTTTACTAATTTTTTTTTTTTTTTTTCTCTTTAAACTGAAAATTATGAATTCCGTTGAGAAATTTTTGTCATTGTTTTATAACAATTTTATTTTGTCCCACTAGTATAAACGGCCAAATACAAAATGGCGAACTTATATAAGATCTTTTATTTCCTTTTATCTTCTCCAATTCTTTTTTGCCTTCTTTTTCAACAATGGAATGAAAATTCTGAGTTATTACTTTATACCTCTCATTAATTTTATAAAACAGTAAATAATATGTTTGAAATAACTTGATTATTTAATTTTTTTTATAAAAAAAAATTATTACACAATTCGATAATTTAAAAAATACTTACGAAGAAAAAATTAGTAAAAAAAAAAATCTAAACCCGATTTTTTCATAGAAATAATTAGTTATAAATAATTAGCCAATCATAGTGGAGAAGTAAAGGTGTGGAAATGTAGGCATGGCCAACATGATAATTCCAAATTTCCCTTTTCGAGAAAATTATAAAAAAATTGGAAAAAAAAAAAAAAACGTTCAGTTAAGTGACATTTCTGGTTGATGGATTTTGAATCGAATACCAAGTTTGTGATTTCTACAACTTTTAGTTTTTGAGATATTCTATTCATACACACACACACACACACACACACATACAGACCATTTTCTAAAAATCACTTTTTTGGACTCATGGGACCTCAAAACGTGTATTTCCGGTGAAAACTCAAATTCGAAAATCTGTTACGATTACAATAGTTCCTCTTACTAGGAGTAAGAGAAAGTAATAAATGGATTAAGCAGATCTGGTCACCAAATCGGGAATTGAGTTATATTTAGCTAAATAAATAAAATGAAAAAAATTTATATTTACCACTGACGATAGAAATTATTTAAAGTAGCTACAATCCATAGAAATGACGTGTAACTAACAATTAATATGTCTACAACTACTAGATTATTATAGTAGGATCACTGACTTGATAGTAACTGTCGTATCAGAAACTTTAATATAGCGATATTGCATTTTCCCCATACATCCTTTCCCTTAGATTTTCGTTAGCATAATTTTTTTTTTTATTTATTTATTATATTCATAAAAGTTTTGTAATTACATTGTATATGACCTTTGTAAAAGGTGTTGATATATTTCATCGACCGTCGTAGTCTTTACTACAACGTAGCTCACTTACACACTAACACATCAACTAACAATGCACTCTGTTAATAATGGTGAGTCACCATCACCATATCTATTGTGTTCCCTATGGCAAGGCTATACAACTAAATAGATTTACTGTTCTTGTATAGAAAGGAAGGTATTTGAACGATTAATCTTCATCTATATATATATATATATAGAGTAGAACCTAAGGGAACACATCTCTCAGACTGTCGATGTCTGAAAAAGGTAATTACTTTACAAATACAGTATCAGCATTTTTTCTAAATTTAAAAAAATTAAAGAAAAATAAAATCTGCTATGAAACACCCACGTTATAGTAATTCCAAATAAAACACTTTATTTAAACATTATTAGAAAAAAAAAACATTTTTTTTTTTATTCAACATCATACAACAACTAACTATTTTAAATTTTCTAATCATATGGTTATTACACATATGATAGACGGATCACAAATATATATTTAATTATAATAAATATAATATATTTTTATTTCTTACACACGTGACTTTCTCCTACTGCTATTTCCAAACTTCTAAATAGATTTTTCTAAATTTGAAAATTTTACTAAATGGATACTGGTCCTTAATATTATATAGTGATGGAACCGTAAGTTATACTGAAGGAAACCTAAGAGGGCAATTTTCCCAAAACCTCTCATAATATTTCAAATAAGAGTAAATAGATAGGTATTGTCAAGAGTGCAGGATCCTCTTTTTCAACGAATATTTGATTATGAGGGTGAATCAAGTCTGTGCGCGGCTAGGCTTGAATTGGATGTAATAAGTCCCCAGGAACTAGTGTCCATTAAAAGAATTCGCCAAGGTCTGAGAGAGAGCTCTTTCGAATCGTGGGCTGCGAGTAAGTGGCAAGGTGTGGGGGTATGCCACTTTAGGGATAACCCTAAAGGAAATCAATTCGTCTGTAATAAGCAGCTGCTCTCGGGCTCCGAGTGGACTAACTCCCTTAAATTAAGCAATAATTATGCTGTATAAAAAATTTAATAATGGGGTGTATAAAAAAAAAATATCACCATTTTTCTAACTTAAGTAGTTCCATGAAACCCTTGAAATAGTTCAATTGTGAGCTTTTTTAAGAAAACCATGACTATGTCTTACGTCATATTAGTAATTTATATTATTTCTGAAAAATAAAAAAAAAAGCAGCTGCTGAAGCTGTGCGTGTTTTATATGAAATCGAACAGGAAATGTCCTTGATCATTGTACTGGCCGGTGTTGGTTTCAGAAATTTAATAGTGGTGGTATGACAGTTTAAACTGAAAGACAGATTCAGCGCGGCCATCATGTGACGTTGATAAGGCTTCGTGGGAAGCTGTTGAATCAAATCCAACCATAAGTACTCGTAACCTTATTGCAGAACTGACAAAGACAACGTTAGGAGTCCATCTCCATATAGGATGGCGCCGCATGAACTTACACCTCTCAACAGCAGAATGGATACTACTTCTTAAAACAAAAGAATACATATTGTAACGCAGCTGGTGGTGCCATCTAGGAGAGAAGACAGGTATCTAAGGTTATCTTAATGGCCGCAGGAAGCGCTGGCGGCGCTCTAGTCTTGACCGGAATAGTCGAGAGGAGTCTGGAATGTTCTCTACTGGTATAAATAGAGGGACCACAGAGAGTTGAGAGAGAGTTTTTCAGTTACAAACGAAGTTACAAGTTTGTGAAAAGTGTACAAAAGTGAACAAAGTGAACTTTTGTGGTTTAAAGTGTGATATAATTATTATTAAGCGTTGTATTTAGTAATTTATTGTGTATAGCAATAAATTGGTGTTTTCTTTATTGAAGTTTGGAGTATTTTATCTATACGAACCCGCTTAAAACTAGTTGCAGTAGCTAGTTTAGAAAGAAAAAAACATTACAATATGATGAAAAGTGGATTTACGGGCGAAATTCTGATCAGACATGTGGTCAGTGTTGGATCGTGATCAAACGGCATTTCCGGGTGATGCAAGATGGCAATCTTACAAAATGTAGATGTTGTGTGCGAAAGGTGTAATTCATCACGGATTCTTTCCTGATGGTCTTTCTACGAATGACCTTTACTGCTAACAACTAGGCAGAATGTACTCAAAAATGTCCCAGCCTTACCCAGCTTTGGTCTATCGCAAACAAGTTTTGCTCCAGCAAGATAACGCTCGCTCGTCATTCCTCTGACAGACTAAAAAAAAATAATTGAATAAGTTTATGGCATTTAACTTCTTTTACATCCATTCTATATCTAGACTACCATTTTTTTCAGGCCTTGGCACACTTTATTTGCGGGAGAAAATTTAATAACTTCACCGAGGGAAGGTAATAGCTACTGGGTTAGCGTACTGGATCCGGGTTCGAGTCCAACTGTGCTGCCCTTAGATTTTTTTCTTCCTAAGAGCCTCTACAGCTCACTTGTTCGGTGATGGACAGTGTTGTCTGCAACGAAAGAACACTGTCCGGAGGACGGCATTGCACTGAGAAGGCCCCGGGCGCCAATGACCATAGATGTTGACGCGCCTTAAATAAACAAAAAAAAAAAATAACCACCGAAACTTGAATGCAGGAGTTTTTTTGATTCCAAACCCAAGGAATGGTAGCAGCCACGGATCCAAAAACTGACAGAAACATGGCTTACAACAGACAATCACATCGTGCTATATTTCGAACATTAAAAATAATTCATAAAAGGAATAAAAAGGTTTTTTTTTTTTTTTTTTTTTTTTTTGAAAAACGGTGATTTTTTCTATACTCATAACATGTTTTTCAGTCACTGGATACGAAATAGATATTCTCAAAAACCAGACAATAAGCATTTAGCCAAAATCCATTAACCACAAGTGTGGCTTTACTAAATTTTTTTCTTCAGCTTTTCGAGATTTTTTTTTTTTTTTGAAAACGGCTGCAACGATTTTCTTAAAACGTTGTATGCTATCTACATATGTCAATGCCAATCACTTTTTATTTGAAGCATTTCTCCGGTGGTTCTGAGGGACGACTAACGTAAAGCTTTCCTCTAAAGTATCCATTTAGTACAATATACGGTTCTGCCACCAATATAATATTATGGTACATTGGAAGCATTGCCAGAATTCTAGATTTGAGGAAAAATTAGTTCGATAATAGTAAGTTCGATTTTACGGATTAGGTTTTGAAGTTTATTGGGATTTTTGGAAAACTACTACAAGATGTTGTAGTTTAAACTTGGAATGCTAAGTAAATGTATCTCCTTTATTTGAAACATTTCCCTCCCCAAATGTCAACGACGTCAACTATTACTTGTCTTCGGAAGATATTCCTTTGTCCTTTGTCTCTAGAGCAGATTCTACCTTACAAGGCCATTAGTGAGGACGTTGCTGTGTTTTTCACGGAGCGCTCTCAGGCATCTGGTTGGATCCCTTACTGGACATTGTGGTTTAAGGAGAGACATCTCTACATAATGGGGCTTATGCCGGAACCATTTTGTAGAGTCTGCGAGACAGAGGAGGGAGGAAACACCCATCCATCTTATGAACTGATTGTCTGGGTTGTGAGGAAATTAGGTTCAGGACCTTTGGAACGGAATAGGATATCTGTGGAAGAGCTTAGGCTATTTCCGCTTAAGGTTATTGTCCGATTTATTCGGACTGAGGTGAATCTTAGATGGATTAGATCCGGGTCTGGATTTTTGTTCTAGACCCGGTTTGTTTGTTGTTTTTCTTGAGGTAGCTATATGGGCCCAGTGAGCCTTAGGGTTAGGGTTTCTCCCCCCACAGACAAATAATAATAATAATGTCTTCGGAAGATACACGTACCCTACCGCCACCACTATTTATGTTTGTACCAAAAATATAATTTTAACGTTATACAAAATTGATATAATAATAATAATAAACTGTCTTTATTTAAAATATCATTACAAAAAGAAAACATTACTTATCAAGATGTTCATATTAAAGAAAATAATCATATCATTATTTGTACCGTAAAAACAAAAAATAATCTATACATAAAGACAGGTACCCTTGGTATAAACCATCAGGGGAGAGGGGAATTTACAAGAATAACAATAAATTATAATTAAAAAATAGTAAATAAAATAAAAGTACAATTTTTTCAAAACATAACTGAAAATCTTCTTTTGAAGTAAAATAAAAATTTCGGACCAATAAAACAAAACAAAATATATATTTATATAAGATTACAAGGTGTTGCTACAAGTTGTTGCCTGTAGTTAAGGCCATCCTGCAATATTTTAATACTACATTCCATTTTTTACCGTTTAAAAATTCTGTCAATTCGGCTATTGTCAATAAATCCTTATTGAAATAAGAAATTCTAACTTTCTTCAATATAGGACATGTCGCCATAAAATGAAATACAGACTCCAATTCATTCGTATTACACATTGAGCATACTTGAGGCATACCACTATTATATCTTTTATAATTTAAATTTAATAGCTCAGCTCTCATCTTTATAATAAAGCCCTATGTCGTTTGTATTAAAATTATCATTAAAATAGGCTGCTTCATCTTTCAAATTATAATGTAATAGTTTGTACGTCACACTAAATAAAGAATTCCTCGCTGCTTCTGTGATAGCTAACTTAATTCTATCTCTAGGTTTTATAAAAAAGTGATTCCATTCGTTGTAGCTATTGTTTTTAAAATCATATGTTAAGCCAATACTCATTATTAATATTTTGTAGGTCCCGGTACCAGTAAATATTTCTCTTAATAATCTCAAGCGCCAAAAGCTTAGGATATCTATTTTCTGGGAGATTTAACACTTTAACTAAATAATCGTGATGGAGCTTTAATGTATAGAGATATATTGGTACAATCTGGGCTTCTAAAACTATAACATAATCGGGCGTATTCTGGGGTAATCTTAGTAATTTTTTTTTATAAAAAAAGTAAATAACCGGTCAACCTGTTTATATTTTCTCCCGCCCCATACCTGGGCTCCGTAGCACATAATAGCTCGGCTCAATATTTACAATATTATAAGAGTTTACAACTTCTACTTTTTCCACTCCCAACTTCCATTTTTCATTTTTAGAAGGCTTTCCTCCATTTTTGAAAACAACAACTTGGATAAATTAATTTTCGAGTTCCATTTAGTGCAATAAATTTCCAATTCATTTATAGATCTTTGCAATTCGTGAGGACTTGAAGCTATCAACGACATGTCGTCAGCAAACGCGAGAAGTTTTACTTTAACCCCATTTATAATAATCCCACCTCATAAATTGTCTTCAATATCATTTATAAATAATGTGAAAAGCAGGGGACTCAAAAGGGAACCCTGTTTTACACCCATTGTATTCTCAAAAAAGGTTGACAACCCATCCTTATACCAAACAGCAACTTCTGTGCTCTCATATAAGTCCTTGATAATATTTATCACCTTTGTGGAGATACCTATTTCATTCAATTTATAGATTAGGGCATGCCGGTCAATCCGGTCAAAAACCGCTGAAAAGTCTACAAAGAAAGTATATAATTTTTTGCCTTTCTTGCGATAGTTTTATATTAGCCAAACTTAACAGAACAAATATATTATCAATGGTGGAGTAGCCTTTACGGAAGCCAGCTTGAAACTCCCTCAATAAACCATTACTATCTACCCACTGAACTAACCGCTGCAATATTAATTAGAAAATTTGTTATTTTATGTATAATTGTAATCACCGCACAGCAAGAGAAAGTATTGCGAGTATTTCAGACCAGATTTTTTTTGGGTAAGTTAGTATGTATAATTGTTTCATTTCTGGAAAACTGTATAGCTGTATACCGTTTGGACTTTTTTTTAAATCAAAATTATGATTGTTCAGTGAAAGCAAACACGACATACCTGAAAGTAAGTTCACTGGAAAGATTCATACTGCCGTTCACCGATAATCACCAGACAACGTAAACAAACTAAAGAGTGAAAAAATGAAACTAATTTAATTACGACTTGGTCACATTGAATGAAAGGAAATTTTATATATACAGATAGTGAAGGAAATAGTAGATCGTTATCATTTTGACTCGTAACACTTGACATTCAGAATGCGTGCTACAAAATGGGAATAACACTAACATAGCATGCTCTTCATGGACATGTAAAGGTTTGCATGTATATTACAAAAAAAAAAAAATTATTGTTTAATTTATTTATTTGTCATTTCACGAACAAAGCACTACATATTTGTTGCAGGGTCAAAATTGAATTCAACTTTGAATAAATTTTGTAAAAACCCAGAAACATATATTTTGTAGTCGGCGTCTTCTTATTGACAATAATGATTTGTTCTAGGAGCTGTTAAGTGGTGAACTTATTAATGAAGATGTAACCATGAACACTAATTACTAAAAAAGCAGAGTGAAGAAATCAAGTTCCTGTAATAATGCTGATGACAATCAATCATAAATTCAGATAAATCCTCTAAATTAACTACAAATAAATAATATATTTTAGAACAATAAAACATCAGGAGCGGATGAAATACCGGCCGAATTATTGAAGTATGATGGTAATAGGCTCATAGAACACATACTTGTATATGACCTCATTTAACTGAGAACAGAGCAGTGGAATATGGTGATTATCCGTCCCATATACAAGAAGAGTGAGTGATAAAGTAAACTGTGTCACAATTATAAATGAATAGCACTTCTGCCTACGCTGAATGGCAATAAACAACAGATTAACCATGTGGGCTAAAAAAGACGATCGGAGAATACCAGTGCGGCGGTTTTAGAAGGAACAACTCAACAAGTTCACTTTTCACATTTTCATTGTTTTTAAGCAAGCCAATGATTCTTTGCACAGAAAGGGATTAATAAAAGTTATGATAAGTTTGAGAATCCCAATCAAGCCCTGGCAGGAGTGACCTTGAAAGACACGAAAGGTCCTGTAAAAGTACAAAACGGCCTCTCAGATAATTTTTATGTCACAAATGGTTTGAGGCAGGAAAATCCACTAGCGCTGGCCGGTATTGTTTATTAAACTTAGTTTTGGACCCTTATTGGCATTAGAATGGGCAGCAAGGTTCCATGCATAACAGGATAATCCAATACCTCGCGTATGTGGACATTGCTGGATGCGCTAAAGCAGCATTAGAAGCGGTTCTGGACAATTTGAAAGAAAGACGATGAATGGAATGACTCTTGACCTGGGAGTCATCAAAGAAAAAATAGTCTACATGAGATCACACGGAGCCAATCTGCAATGCCTTAAAAGTTTAGCGTTGGCACAAGCCACTTAAGAGATAAACCTAAGTAGGACCCGCCCTCAATAGGGCTCCACGCCATTAATAATAAACAATAAAAATACGCAGAATTCAAAGTTCGATCCCCGTGAGGCAAAGACGGAGTTGATTCAGCATCGTGTATATGAATATATATTTGATTTTTAGAATTATATATTTTCTTAAAACTTCTATCTTCTAACTTCTGCATCTGGGAAGCACCCCTGCACCAGTGGTCCATGGCTCAGAAGTTGGCCAAAGTTGTCGATACTATTTTCCAGTCTACCTTCGCGTTTAGCCACGGGGTTAAGGAATGTGCGGATAGGCTGGGCCTGAACAATGTCAACGTCGAGGAAGCCCAAAATTTAAGAAGGATAAGGCAACAGTTAAGAGAAAAGGCCTTTGATGAGTGGGCAAGTTACAAATGGCAGGGCTACGGTGTCCAGCATTTTAGAGACACTACGTATGGGAATAAATTTGTCTGTGAAAAACAATTATTGTCTGGATCTGAGTGGACGAATGCACTGAAGCTGAGTTTTAATTATGCTTCACTCCGCGGTGTGCCAGGCGTCGGCAATCAGGCGGTGCGAGATGTTGGGCTCCTCTGCCGCAAATGCGGAAGAGAGACCGAAACTCCAGCCCATGTCCTGGGAAAATGCCCGAATAACATGCTCCTCGTCACTCGCCGACACCACAATTTCAAACGTAGGATCATCGAGTTATTAAAGGAAAAAGGCTATGCATGCTATGAGGAGGTCTACTGTGCTGACACGGACGGCGCCTCAAGATACGCAGATATAGTAGCGTTTGATAAAGACAGTCCATCTGCGTTAATTGTCGACCCTACGGTTAGGTATGAGAGCAACGATCCAGACCAGGCCAAGCGGATTAATGAAGAAAAGAGAGCGATTTATGAGAAGTGCGTTAACTTTCTCCAAGAAAAGTTCCTACAAGAATTTGGAAAAAGGAACTTTGCAGTTCACGGTCTATGGTTCGGCTCTCGGGGGGCAATCCCAGTGGCCACTGCACAATTTTTTGATAATGTCGGCATTGACAAAGGGAATTTGACCCGGCTGGCGGAGCAAATTATCTTGGATTCCTTGGGAATCCTCCATAACCACATCTACGGTCATTGAGAAATTGGTTATTGAAATAGTCTTATTTAATGCCCTATGTATTGAATTTGTGTATGTTTCATTCTTATTTCGCGTATTCTTTGCACTATTTACTTTAGTTTTGTAACGTTTGTGTCTTTTGGACTTGAGATTGTCACATGAAGATAGATTAGTAATCTGTGTTTTTTTTTTTAGCAACTCAATGAAATTGAGCAGCCACATCGACTTGGTTTGTCGCTGTAATCTCTAGTGGTTTAGTACAAAGTAATTTTCTTTTCAAATGAAAATCGTCAAAGAAGTAAGTTTTGTTCAGCGAGTAGAGGAGATTGGAATTAACAGTTACTGTCAGTTTCTTATTATACCAGAAAAGCAATGAGCGTTTAGAAGCTGAAGGTATAATAATTTTTGTTTTCTTCAGTATAAGTAGTAACCATTTCTGATATTGACCAAATATTTTGATAGACTGTTTAGACGGGGTGAGCAAGGACATGCTATATCATGACCTTTATAAAATAAAGCGTACAGTCCTAAAAGTGAGAATAGATTAAAGGATATTTAGATAGGACGGAAAGTGGTAGGGACACACGATGGTGAATTGAAAAGTAATCCTGGACAGGTTCTATAAGATTGTGGTAGTTTTCTACTAAATAGACACAGTAGGTTTACTTGTGCCACTAAACTGACAGTCAGAGGTACAGCGGGGTAAGGGAAAGAGTTGTTATAATGTTTTCAACTTTGGAGAAGATTGGCCCGTTGCATGCAACCTTTATAACAAAACATGAAGTTTTATAACAGGTACTTGTCCGTCAAACAATAGTAGCTAACACTGATTTAATACTAAATAGTATTTAACAGAAAAGAATTACTTGATTACTTTCTCTTACTGATGTGAGAAAAAAGTACTGTGATCATGAGAAATTGAAAAATCTAATGAGAAACACTCTCAGAGTCTTTCTGTTATTGCAATGATTATAGTTTTAATAAATAAGTTATTTGCTGTAAAATTGCAATGTGTGCTAAGCAATTGGACTGTCTTACATATAGACATAGTCTATAGACGGGTATTATACTTGGAGAACTGAATGTGATTTATGTGGGAGAGTTTTCTGGCACAACCCTCAACAATACTTGTAATGGTGGCCTAAATTTAAAACTAACAGGATTCCAAACCCTCTAAAAACAATTGGCATGTATCTGTGTAAATACGAAGGACATTCAATAAGGAACGAGACAAATCGCTGTAGCTCTAAAAACTGTTTGTTTAATCAATACAATCGTTTCAGTTTCTCATTACCTGTTCGAGAGTATTTGGTAAGCATAACCTCAAATATATTCAGTTAACAATGGTGAGTCCGCTTGAGCATTGCACCTCGGAAGAACAACGCTCAGTGATTAGATTAGTGATTAGTGGCCGTGTAAGTGTCTGTGACAAGCAACGAAGTTGCTGGACGACCGGTTGAAATTTGCAACTTCCTCCCTCGAATCTTGCATTAACACGTTAATTCAGGACAACAGGCGTATAACTGTTGAACTGATAGCTGAAGAAGTGCACGCGAGTGTTGGAACTGACCATAACATTATTCAGAATAAGCTGCAGTATAAGAAAACAATGTGCGAGATGGGTTCCAAGACAACTTACGGATTCCCACAAAGAAAGTGGGATGGGAGAGATCCTTCCACATCCTCCCTACTCCCCACCGCATCCTCCTTACATCAGACTTCCATTTGTTTGGACTCCTTAAAGGGACTCTACGTGGGAAACATTTTCAATCCAATGAAGAAGTTAAAAATCAGGTGCCAAAGTGGCTTCGAGATCAATAACCCAGAAACCCAAAGAATTTTATGCCAGAGGCATACACAAATTAGAAAAACGATGAGACAATTGAGTAAATGTTAAAAGTACTGGAGACTATGTTGAAAAGTAGCCAAAGTTTTGTATTGATTAAAT
The DNA here is from genome assembly GCA_011037195.1 of Triatoma infestans. Lineage (NCBI taxonomy): Eukaryota > Metazoa > Arthropoda > Insecta > Hemiptera > Reduviidae > Triatoma > Triatoma infestans. The sequence continues at coordinate 33,078 of JAAEAF010014696.1, read as the reverse complement.
AAATAGTTTTTGAGCTACACCGATTGTCTCGTTAATAATTGCATGACCCTCTTTATATACGAAAATCATGGAAAAAAAAACTCTCCCAATTGGATTTTGACCTGAAACCTCCTTGATACTGTAGAATATATTTAAACGGAATATAAAGTTTGAACGGGCGGGTGTTAGTGTAGTGGTTATGAGCATGGACTTGTAAGTGGGAGGACCCCAATTCGAGTCCCGCGTATAACTGCTAAATTCTATATTGGTATGAAAAATGTTAACACTAAGGTAGGTGCTTCCGCCCCCGTCCACGACACCTAATTTGGTAGTTGGACGTTAAGCCCTCCTGAAAAAATAGACTTTACTTTATAAAGTTTGAGCAAACAATATTTTAGTGATTAAGATTTAATGGATCATCGTACATATTTTAATTGTAACATTGCTGTGACAAATTTTGGGCGTAAACAATTAGAAAACACAGCCCCAGATAAGGAGTGACATGAAACCCTTACCTCAAGCTTGTAGAGGGGGCAATCTAAGGACCGCATGTGACGATATTAGAGGGAGAAAACAATGAAGAGAGTGGACTTTTACTGAAAAATCAATTCTGTCTCTTAATTTACTCATAATAACAACCTTCAACATACAACGACCATCGTTCTCACACCATCAGTCTGTCACTCTCTTGTCACACTACCATACTCTCACTCTGTGCCCTTAAAGTGCTTTATATTCTCATACAATATAAATCTCATACCTCAAGTTTTCTCTTCTGCCCCACCTCCAAAAATCATCTACTATCAGAGATTTTACTAAGGAGTGACATGAAAACCTTACCTCAAGCTTGTACAGAGGGCAATCTAAGGACCACATGTGGTATATTGAAGGGAGAAAACAAGGATAGGAAGAGAAGTGGATTTTTGCTGAAAAGTCAATTCTGTCTCTTAATTTACTCATTCAAACAACCTTCAACATACAACGACCATCGTTCTCACACCATCAGTCTGTCACTCTCTTGTCACACTACCATACCGTTACTCGTGCCCTTAAAGTGCTTTACATTCTCACACAATATAAATCTCATACCTCAAGTTTTCTCTTTTGCCCCACCTCCAAAAATCATCTACTATCAGAGATTTTAATACACACAACGCGCAGATATTGACATACTAACACATAAGCTATTTATAATAATTCCATTTTGTCCATTTAACACATACACGGAGTAACATAACCTTATACCCTCCCGCACATATATACAACCAACAAACTAACAAGTGTGAGTGTAACAGAAACACTCCGTTGAAGTGAATTATTATTATTATTATTATTATTATTTATACCGGGTGCCTGACAGCGTGGGATCTAAGCCTTTTATCTCCCCGATGCCCCCCCCCGTATCATCCCCTTAAATAATCTCCCCCGCTAGATTACAGGCCAATCTACAATATCCCAAGATATCCTTGAACTCCAATTCGCCCAGGCAGTCCTGCGAGAGTGGTGCCCTCCCAAATACGCGAAACCTAGTACTCTCATCTCCCAAAGTCTAATTTGTTCGTCGTGAAACTTCTTTGTGACGGCAAGGGCTGGTTCAGGACCACAAAATGGTAATGATGATCCCTCCCTAGCCAACTGATCCGCCCTCTCATTGCCCTTTATTCTCGCATGTCCAGGTATCCAATAGAGACGTACCTTACCCCTCCGAGCCAAAGCATTAAGCCTTCTCCTACATTCTCCCACTAGTTTCGAGCTCCACCATGGTTTGCTCAAAGCCCTCAGTGCGGCCTGACTATCAGAGAAAATCCGCACCTCTTTGATCTCTCCCTGCCACACCCCCACAAGACGGCCGCATTCAATAATGCCCACCACTTCGAACTGGAAGACAGTGGCCAAACCCACCCAAGGCCATCGAGCTCCCTCTAGTCAACTCCTGCAACCATGCTCCCGCTCCTGCCTAGAACCATCTGAATAACAGCGAATAATGCCGTTACCGGCTCCGTTGGCCTCGTGAGATTGTCATCCCCTATACTGCCAATACTGATCTCATAATCCCTCTCAAAAATCCCCATTTCTTGCTCGTCTCATCGAGTTTAGATAGCAACGTTGAAGTGAATCACTACACGAACTTAGTGAATTTGTTCTGAAGATGGATGAAAATCTGAAACCAGTCAGGAACAAATGGAATATGCATGCTATGACGGATAAAATATCACATGTTATCCAGCAATGCGGACCCGTCCACATATTAGTAAATATAAATTGTAAAATTTGATTATTTCTTCGGCTATAGTTTAATATTTCATTTCTAAAGTCATTAACGAACAAATACGTAATTAAAAAAATATGGATAAGTAGAACACGGTCTACATCATCTAAAAGAATTTGATAAATTTATGCCAGATTTTTTTTTACCAAAAACATTTTCTTTAATGCAGAATGTCGAACATGAGAAATTTTTCCATCTGTTTTCTTTTAATTTCAAAATAAAGAAATCTTTTTTAAAGAAAGAAAAAAAAAGATATATATACCTTAGTGCCGTGATATTCATTAATTATTAATTAGACTAGATAACAAAGTTTAGTCGCAACCGTTAGATTTCATTGTGTTTATTGGGAAAAAAAAACCCTTGCGTGATCTTTATCCTTGCATCCCCGACTAAACTAATTTAAAGTTAGCAAAAAACAAAAGTAAAAAAAAAAAAGAAAGAGAAAACTAAAACAAAATGTTGATAAAAGTTCAGAACTATTGTGAAGCAACAACTAATGGCGTGTTTTTAGCTTTTTTTTTTTTTACATATCAATCAATATATTATTGCAAGATATGTCCACTCTTGAGAATAAAGACCATATATTGTGTTTCTTCGTCCAAAATAAGTTTGAGCTTGTTTTTGTTGGAAATTTCTTGGTAAGTTTTGCAATTTTTGGCAGTTAAGTTTATTAGCTACAACTGTTTTATCTTAATTTGATTTTTTAACCTCCATATTTATTTAAAAAAAAAAAAAAAAATCTGGTTTGAAACACTCACACAACTTTCTCTTATTCCAGTTTTCAAAATTATACCTAATTGATAAATTTTTGTAGTTAGTGTAGCAAATTTAATGAAATTCGTCGGAATTCTTCGTAAATTGTTCAGTAGCGCAGCACATCCGGTTTACTAATTTTCTTGATACCTGGGATTTTGGCCATCTGGTTTATTTCTAATTAATTTTGTTTGGATGATAGAATTGTATAATCAACTACGATAGCACTTTAGAGAAAAATATAACCCCACCCCACCCACAAAAACCCACAAAAAATTACTTTACCATGAAGAAATGTTGCAAATAAAAGTTGTACCTCTGTATATGTGTAGTTTACATTTATAAGCTGATATTTATATAGTTGATATATAGCAAGTTTGAAGGAAATAGTTGGAGCCATTTTTCAGAAAATCGCAAGAAAGTGAAAAAAAAAACAACATTCAGTAAAGTGGTACTTCCGGTTGAAGAATTTTGACAGATGACCTAACTGTTGGATCCCATGATGATACCTAAACGGAATATCAAGTTTCAACTTTCTACGATTTTTCGTTTTTTTTTTTGTTTTTTTTTTCCAGGGTTCTGTACCGCGACCATTCTTGATCTATTGTACCCCCCCTGGTGTCTAAGATGAGCTAGCTCATCTATAGCACCCTCTCCAGGTTTAACTCCCTGAGAAATCTCAGGATCCTGGAAGGTTCTAGGGTAGGTATTTCTTCCTCCCCTATCTGGTAACAGCCCAGACTACTAAATCTTCTTTGAATGACGGCATCACAGTCCGTGAGGAGGTGTATCGGAGTTTCCTCCGCCTCTCCACAGAATCTGCATATGCCGTCACCTACTAGGCCAAGCTTTCTCAGGTGCCTCCTGAGTCTGCAATGCCCCGTAAAGAATCCCGTAAGAATACGGATCCTATTCTTACTCAGACTGGTGAAGGCTTTCGACTTTTCCTGGTTATAACCGCCCAGACAGACCTTGGCCTGCCTCAGTCCCGGGATGGTGTTCCAGAGACGAGCTCTTTTAGCCACCTCCTCCTTCTTGATTTCTTCTAGAAATACTTGGTCACTGACTCCACAAAAGGGCTCTGGCCCAATAAGAGGAGATACAGCGCCTTCCTTTGCCAGGGCGTCAGCTGCCTCATTACCATCCACGCCGACATGTCCCGGCACCCAATGCAGGGTAACTTTATTGCTCCTGCCTAGTTCATTAAGTTTGCCTAGGCAATCCCATACCATTTTAGAACTGAGTACGTAAGAGCTCAGTGCTTTAATGGCCGCCTGACTGTCGGATAGGATAACAATCTCCTGATTCCGATATCCCCGATCAAGGTTCAACTGAGCGCACCTTCCAATGGCGTAGATTTCCGCCTGGAAGATGCTAGGAAACTTACCCATGGGTTCTGAGTGTTTGATTCTAGGCCCAAACACCCCTGCCCCGGTTCCTTCGAGGTCTTAGACCCATCTGTGTACCACTTAATGGCATGCTTGCTAATACTGTCCAGGGCGGATCCATCGCTCCACTCTCCTTTCGTACTTAGCTTCGTAGAAAAATTCCTAACGAAGCTATATTTCTTAGTCATGCTATCTCTAGGAAAGTCCCAGGGGAGGGAGCCTGCAGAAGGGGGCATTCGCCTCCCACCCCCCAGCCCACATCCCCCATGCCCTCCCTAGAGATTCTGAGGAGGGCTCCCTTCGCCGCTCGCTCCACCACTAGGTGGAGCGGTGTGAGATTGAGAATAACCTCAATCCCGGCTGTAGGGCACGTCCTCATAGCTCCCGTCGTGCATAGGCACGCAAGGCGCTGTACTTTGTCAAGAGTCTTCTTGACCTTCTCGAGCTTTGCTCTGCTGTACCATGCTACTGCGCCATAGGTGATAATAGGTCTCACCATCATAGTGTACATCCAAATAAGAATTCGAGGAGGGCATCCCCAGGACTTGCCCGCCACCCTCCTGCACACCATGAGAGCGCGAGTAGCTTTACTGGCAGTTATTTCAACATGCCTATTCCACAGAAGCTTACTATCCAGAGTTACCCCAAGATATTTGACCTCCTTCTTCCACTCTAGATCAACTCCAGCTAACTGGATACTTTTCAGATGTGGAAGAGCCCTGCGCCTTGTAAAAGCAACTACCGTGGTTTTCGCTGGGTTAATACCCAACCCCACAGAAAGGCACCATCTATTAGTGATGTCTAGGCCCCTCTGTAGTATTTCACAGAGGGTATCCTCGAACTTACCCCTGGCAATTATGACGATATCATCGGCATACCCCTGACAGGAGATGTCGAGATCCGCCAGTTTGCAGAGGAGTTCGTCTACTACCAAACTCCATATTAGGGGTGACAAAACCCCCCCTTGAGGACAACCCCTGGTCGTACTGACTCTAATGGTTTCTTGGCCCGCCATCGTCTCCACTGTTCGTGTGGACAACATCTCATTCACCCACCTCACCATGGTGCCGTCAACCCCCCCTTTTAATTAGGGCCCTACTGACGGCCTCATGGGAGGTGTTGTCAAAGGACCCTGCTATGTCAAGAAAGACACAGATGGCCGTCTCCTTGACATCTAGAGATTTCTGGATAGCACTCGTCAGCTCATACAGAATTTTTCGTTTTTGTGCTGTGCTATTCACATACACAGACGCTCCCACGCACATACACACACACACACACACACACACACATACACAGTGGAGCGAATCCACAACAGGAAGAGCAACAAGAGAATAACTCCCTCATATTTTGGTTCGCCAACAGGCTGATTATCTTCCAGTAGGCTGTATGGTCACGCAACCCCTTAGCGGATAAGGAAAAAATCGTGCTTAACTCCACAGGTTTGGACTATTGGACAGTGCACTGTAAGGGTGTTGTGAGGAGATGTTGGTTGTTGATGGTGATAGATAAACACCTTAAGATTGGTTTAAGATATATAATTGATATGTGTATATATATAACTGACTGCCAGGGACTTTACACTTTAGAATTTAGAACTGAACTGAACTGACAGACTGACGTGGCTAAAATGATATGTACGGAGTGTGAATCAACAGAATGATGTCTGATGTGTAAGATTGAATTGAACAGAATCCTCCTTGACTGTCTCTCTCTCATATATATATATATCCACTGGCCGAACCTCTCCTCTCTGTGCGAGAGGGGCTGTTTCTCTCCGCTAGAGTGGATGAGTGGTGGGGGTTCACTATCTCTACAGCACTCTGTTCCTACGGCGAAGTAGCTGAGCAAACTTAGGACCATTTAATATTTGAATGTAAGCAGCATGACCAGATAAAGAAGCCAGTTGCTAAGAAAGGCAATATAACTGTGGAAAAATTGGCCACTCCATTAACGAGAGTAGATATCTCGAGCTTTTATTGATGAATTACTATCAAGACAGTTTTGCAAGTACTATCAAGATACAAACTGATTAGCGAGCTGTAAATAATGTATTTTTCGGGAATATACACACACACACTCCATTTCCTAAAAACCACTTTTTTGTTTGTTTTTTTTTTTTTTTTGTTCATTGGACCTGAAAACGGATATTTCCAGATGAAAACTCGATATCGAAAATTTGCCACGATTACAATACTTCCTTTTGCGTAAGATAAAGTAAAAATCTGCTGTGAAACTCTCACATAACTTTCTCTTGTACCAGTTAATACAAATTAATTAAAAAAAAAGATTCTTTAAAAACTGTAATATTTACAATCTTTAGTTGGGCTGGACATAAAAAAATGGTTATAGGGGTTACACGTAAATATAATACGAGGCATGTCCAGTAGTAAGTGTACTGTATTTTTGTAGGTTACAAAAATTTTTATTTGAACCAAAAAATTACCTGGTTACATTAGTACATATGTAAACTATTTTTCGACATAGTCACCATTCCTCGCAATGCAGGTGGTGAAGCGGGGTATTAATTTTTTTATGCCTTCCTCGAAGTAGTTTCCCGCCAACCCCTTCGTCCACTTCTCCACCTCCCCCTTCACCTCCTCGTCGGTTGAAAACCTTTTTCCACCCATGTGCAGCTTCAGGGAGGTAAAGAGATAGTAATCTGAAGGTGCTAGGTCAGGGGAATGCGCGGAATGCACGAGGCAAGCAGTTCCTTCGTGGCGTTGGCCGTGTGTGGTCTGGCATTGTCGTGCAGCAGGCAGACTCCCTTTGTCAGCATGCCTCTCCTTTTGTTCTGAATCGCCCTCCGCAATTTTTTTAGGGTCTCACAGTATCTTGCAGAGTTGATGGTCTCCCCTTGAGGCATATATTCAATTAAAATTATGCCTTGACAGTCCCAAAACACGGATGCCATGATTTTCTTGGCTGAAATTGTGGTTTTGAACTTTTTGGCGGAGGGTGAAGAGGTGTGACGCCACTGTTGAGACTGCCATTTGGTTTCAGGTGTGTAGTGTGTAACCCAAGTTTCATCTCCAGTAATGATGGAGAGGAGAAATTCATCTCCATGGAGTTTGTAGCGTCTCAAAAACTCTTGCCCGGCCTCCACTCGATTCAACTTGGCGGGAGATTGGATTGACATTTTTCACGAAACGTATTGTCGCGTCGACAATTCTCAACGTACTGACCTCGAACCGGTCTCGTTACGGAGGGGAGGAATCAGGTTACACGACAGTGTAGCCAACATGTCGAAAACAAAATCCCTCCGGCCGTGAGAGCCTCAGTATACTTACTGGACATGCCTCGTATATACCTGATTGGACATTGTGGTCGTCCTCTGCTCAACACCACGTAGGAATCAGTTTAAATTTAAAATAAACGGACAGAACTCTTAAAAAACCAAACATCTCTAAAATAAATTTGGGGGGAAGTTTCAAATAAAAGTGGTACGATTCTATCTATGCAGCAAACAATCCAAGTATAAAGAACATTCCAAAAAAAAAAACAACTCAAAACCTATTCTGTTTACAGTTCCGGTTAATCGATTTTTATACACATTTGGAATACCTATCCAAGTTTTATAATGTGTATTAATATTTTGTTGCTGGTAAAATAACATATTTTATGTTATGACGTAATTCTTATTTCCTCAGAACCCCCTCCCCCAATCCTGTGAAAATATTTCAAATAAAAGTGATAGGTATTTATGTTTATAGATAGTATACGATGATTAAAGAAAATCGTTGGAGCCATTTTCAAGAAAAAAAAAAAAAAAAAAAAAAAAAACATTCAGCATTTCCGGTTGATGGATTTTGCCCGAAATCTTCCTGTCTAATGCGGTGGTAGTGCCTAAACGGAATACCAAATTTAAGCTTACTGCGATTTTTCGTTAAAATACGGAGACACACACATATATATATATATTTAGAGAGAGAGAGAGAGACCATTCGCTAGAAACCTGTTTTTTCGTGTTCAGGGAACCCCAAAACTTGTATTTCCGGTGAAAACTCAATTACGAAAATCTGGCGCGATCGCAATACTTCCTCTTTACTAGGAGTAGATTGTTACTGGGGATTATTGCACTGCGACCTGAAAGATATTTATTGTACTAGGAATAAGAGAGAGAAAAAAAAAAAAAATCTGGTATGAAACACTCACACAACTTTCTCTTAGTCCTGTTTTCGAAATTATAATTGACAGATGATATATAGTTTGTGTACAAAATTTAATGAAATTCGTCGAAAACTGAAAAAACTGTTCAGTAAAAGCGCACTTCCGGCTTACTAATTTTCTTAAAACTTGGAATTTTGGCCATCTATTTATTGCTAATTATTTTTGTTTAGATAATAGAATTGTATAATCAACTATGATACCACTTTAGAGGAAGCTGTAACCCCACCTCTCCCCTAAAAGTATACCCTTAAATGAATTTTCCCAGAGAAATGTGTTTTAATAAAAGATGTAGATCTTTGCATGTTTAGTTTATATACGAAGTTTCAAGAAAATTGTTGGAGCCATTTTTTGAGAAAATCGAGAAAAAGTGAAAAAAAAATCATTTAGTAAAGTGTTAAAAAACAAACGCACTTCCGTTATCCGATTTTTTCAAACTCGGAATTTCAACAACATATTTAATTTAATAACATTATTTAGATGACAGAATTGTCTAATAAACTGAAATAGCAGTTAAGATGAAAACCTAACCCCACCCCTCCCACAGAAGTGCCCTTAAATGAATTTTCCCGGAGAAATGTTTCAAAAATAAAGTTGTAGCTCTAGTTGTATACCAGTTTAAAGAAAATCGTTGGAGCCATTTTTTTAAGAAAATCGCAAAAACTTAAAAAAAAAAAAAACTAGTAAAGTGGTACTTCCGGTTGAGGAATTATGACAGATAATGCACCGTCAGATCCCTTGGTGATACCTAAACGTAATACCAAGTTTCAACTTCCTACGGTTTTTCGTTTTTAAGCTATGCTGTTCACATACACACACACACACACACACACACACACACATACATACGCACACAAACGATTTACTAAAAACCACTTTTTTGGACTCATGGGACCTCAAAACGGATATTTCCGGTGAAAACTCGATATCGAAAATTTGACACGATTACAATACTTCCTCTTACTAGGAGTAAGAGAAAGTAAAAAATGATTGAATTTACTGTTATTTGATAGATCAAGATTATACTTGTGTATGAAGGAGTTTATTAACCTTGTCTCGTATTATTTGGACCATTTACTAGCTCATTTTTCTTTTTCCAATCCTCTCCTCCTACACCCTAAGAATGGTTCATTCATGTGTGTGGTTCTCTAATATCATTTTCCTATTCTCCAGCCACTGTAGCTTTATATTTTTGTCTCGTATTAGATAGAGGTATCCTCAATTTATTCAGTAATATTTTTTCAAGTGGGGTTAGTTTACATCAAGGTTCGATCTATTAGTAATGTTTGCATTCTATCTATATTTATTTTTTATGGAACCTCATTTCATCCCTTGGATCTTTGACTCGTGTTTTTTTCCGTCAAATGTCCAGGATTTAAAGAATGTATAAGTATCGGGCGTAAAGGAGCTGTGTAATCCTTTTTTGTCAATAATCGCTGCTCTGTAGAGGCTCCTAGGAAGAAACTAATAATTTCATACTAGATTAAGAATTTAATTTAAGGATTAAGAAATATATAATTCTATTTATTTATAAAAGGAAATATATATACTTATATATTAGGAAGGAAAGCCCCATGTTTAGAACTATCAAAATCTCCTGTCAATAATGATCGGTGAGATATTTGAATTGCACTATGGTTCTTGTCACCCCCACTATTCAATGCAGCTTTGGTATTTCCTTTCAATTTCTAAAAATACTGTGGGTGAAAAATATCACTTTTTATTTGAGATAAATATTTATATTCTATGTCAGTCTTCATAATGGAAGAAAAGAATTAGCATGTTGACTAGTAATTGACCTTGGCAATTGTTTTGTTGTATATAGGCTTCAAACTAATAGCAGTATTTTTTTTTATATATATTGATTTCTGATGATCTAAAAATAAGGGGGCGGGGTTAAATTTGGGAAGGACATCTAAAAAAAAAAAAACAACTCAAGTTCGAAAAATTTAACACGATTGCGAAATACTTCCTCTTGTAGCAGTCACAGCAAGTAAATATGTGACGTGAAATACTCCTGTAAAACACCTAGGTCTCAACCCGCATACCTATATATATAAAGCTGGTATAACTGTATTTTATACTGAAATAATAGGAGAGCTGAAACTGAAATAAGAGGGAAGGTATTAGCTAAGTGGTTAGCGCACTGGACTAGCAATGCGGAGGTCCCTGGTTCGAGTCCAGCTGTATATTACCCTTAAATTTGTTTCCTTCCTAGGTGCTCACTGTCCGGTGATGGGAAAGTGTTGTCTGTACAGGGAGAACACTGTCTCCGGAAGTGCAACTGAGGAGAAGGTTTTGGGCTCCAATGAGACGATAGATGTTGACGCGCCTTAAATTAAAAAAAAAAAAAAATCTGGTGTGAAACACTCACACAACTTTCTCTTACTCCTGTTTTCAAAATTATAATTGACAAATGATATATACTTTGTGTACCAAATATTATAACGAAATTCGTTGAAAACTGACAAAACTGTTCAGTAAAAGCGCACTTCCGGTTTACTAATTTTCTTGAAACTCGGAATTTCAGCCACCTATTTATTTCTAACTAATTATGTTTGGATGATAGAATTGTATAATGAACTAGGATAGCACTTTGATGAAAATCTAACCCCATCCCTCCCCTAGAAGTGCTCTTAAAAGAAATTTCCCAGAGAAATGTTTTAGATAAAAGTTGTAGATCTTTGCATGTTTAGTTTATATACGAAGTTTCAAAATAATCGTCGGAGTCATTTTTGAGAAAATTGCAAAAAAGTGAATAAATCATTTTTTTCAAACTCGGAATTTCAACAACATATTTAATTCTAATTAACATTATTTAGATGGCAGAATTGTCTAATAAACTGAAATAGCACTTTAGATGGAAACCTAACCCCACCCTTCCCCCAAAAGTGCCCTTCACTGCATTTTCCCGGAGAAATGTTTCAAATAAAAATTGTAACTCTTTGTATGTGTGGTTGATGTTTAAAGTTTAAAAAAAATCGTCGGAGCCATTTTTGAGAAAATCGCCAAAAAAGTAAAAAATCCAACTAGTAAAGTGGTACTTCCGGTTGAAGAATTTTTACAGATAACGTAGTGTCAGATCCCACGGTGATACTTAAACGGAATATCAAGTTTCAACTTTCTACGGTTTTTCGTTTTTGAGCTATGCTGTTCATACATACATACACACAACACAGACCATTTGCTAAAAACCACTTTTTTGGACTCAGGGGACCTCAAAATGGACATTTCCGGTGAAAACTCAATATAGAAAATTTGACACTATTACAATACTTCCTCTTACTAGGAGTAAGAGAAAGTAAAAAGAAAAGAAAAAAAAGAGCGTAACACGTAGCATTTCCTCTTAAGAACCTCCATTAAACCTATTTTCAAATAATTATGACAGGCTTAATTAAATGTATGCAGTCTTCCTGAGATTAGTTTAAAAGGAAAGCGTTGTAAGCCGTTTTCAAGGAAATTGCGAAAAACTGAATAGAACAAAAAACCGTTCCCGTAAATTCGTAGTTCCTGATGAGGGATTTTTTTTAGAGTTCGCGTTGACGGATTCGTAGTTCCCGTTGTAATTTCTAAATGGAATTCTCATGATATTGATTATTTTGAATTATTTTGTTCACTCATCCTCTCTCATACGTACACACATTTACATATTATACAGATCATTAGATAGAATCAGTTTTATCTTCAATAAGTGCTTAAAAAATGGAATTATACTGATTTTTAAAAATTGAGTTCACCGCCCTCCCGTTTTCAGCGATTTTTTTCAAAATGATTCCAACCATAGAATACTTATCACTTGTATTAACTGGAGTAAGTGGTGAAAGCCGTGATATATGTTTCATACCTTTGTTTTTTTTTTAATTGAATTTTAAATTCATATTATTAGTTTTAGTTAAAATAATTAAATAAATCATTTATAGTTTTTTTAAGAAAGTTAAATTTAATTTAATTTATTTTGTAGATACTGTTTTTTTTTTGTAGATAATAGAGTGCAGGTGGCTGGCTATACCAAATGTTGATTGCATGTGGCAGTGAACGTGGAATACAGTCATGTGATAGATATCTCAGAAATCAGCCGAGCTTTTTGGTATAGTTTATCCGTGTTTAGGATTATTGACCTAATTCAAGTAATAACAAGTTAATTTTAACTTTTGTACTTATCTCATTTGAAATTGCAGTTGCAATGTCTAGCCTATGTCTAATACATAACAAAACCTAAATCTGTCTAAAAACTTTTATTTGAAATATTTTTACTCTAAAGTGCTATTTTAGTTTTATTATACAATTCTATTATTTAAACACTATTAATTACAATTAAATATGTATCCAAAATTCCGACTTTGAAGAAAAACCGTAAACCGGAAGTGTATTTTATATTGAACAGATGTTTTTCAATTTTCCACAATTTTCTCAAAAACAGCTCCAAAGTTTTTCTTTTAACTTATAGCAACTACACATATGACGCGCTATATAACTTTTATTTGCAATATTCTCCAGGAAAATTCATTTAAGGTGGACTTAGGGAGTAGGGGTGAGGGGTTAAACTCATCTTATATGGGTAGGTAAAAAAGATTAAATTAGTGTAATAAAAGTAAGGGTGGCTATTGATTGAAAGGGTTTGCTAGTAGCTGCAGTAGGAGGCACTTGTTATAAAGGGTTGCCCCCTAGAATTAGAATTAGAATGATGCAGAGGGGACTAAAACCCAGGCACCGCAGCCTCCCATTGAGGCTTATTGTGCCTCAAACCCGCCGAAACCTAGTAGTGGAAGCTCCTCTTCATGAGGTCCAGAACCTTCCCCACCAGTCCTTCTTGGAGTACGATTTCCTCCGGTCTCAATGTGCTGAAGATGTCATATCGCAATCTACCTATTGCAACGCAATCAAACAGCAGGTGAGAGGCCTTCTCCTCCTCCTCCTGACACAGTCTACACAAGAATTCTATATCCACCAACCTCACCTTGTGCAGATGGTTTTTGAACTTGCCATGCCCAGTAAACAGGCCCGTATCAGTGAAATCTGATACCTGCTTAGTCCCAGGATGTCTCTGGTCCTTCTTTTACACAACTCTGGCATAACCATTTTGCCGTATTTTGCCCCAGTACTTAGTCTCCAGTGACGGTTATGCTCCCTCCGAGTCCATTCTCTCAGAGACGCCCTCGCCATACTTTTGGCTACCCCTAGAGTAGGTACCGGCCCACAGAAGTGAGTATTCGCTCCCTCCCTGGCCAGTTGGTCGGCTATTTCGTTACCTGTAATCCCCTTATGCCCCGGCACCCATACTAGCCGAACTTTGTTGTGCCGGGATAATGCCTCCAGGGAGTCTCTACACTCCCTGACCAGGGGGGAGGTGATTCTGAATGCCCGAAGTGCATTCAGCGCAGCCTGGCTGTCCGAGAAGATGCATATCTCTCTATTCCTAGAGTCCATACGCAGGTTCTCCTCAGCACAGATCTTTATTGCATAGACTTCAGCCTGGAAAACTGTGGAGTAACCACTGAGGGGTCTCGCAATGCGTACCTCCGGCTTAACTCCATATATTCCGGCTCCAGTTCCGCAGGCCATTTTGGACCCACCCGTGAACCAGGATCCCCCAGTCTGGCCCCGTTTTATACAGCTTTTACCCCACTCCGAACGTGACATTAATATCACTTGGAAGGGGAGCTCAAAGTGGAATGTTGGACAACACTCCTTCCCAGCCATCTTAAAGATAGGGCCAGGGTCAACCTTCTGAATAATGTCCAAGTTGACTAGGGAGCTTCTTTGCTTCCATTGGCCATTGTTCATTAGTCTGTACGCGCTAGCCCTCGCCTCCGCTTATATCAAAAGATGAAGCGGAGGCAACCCCAGCAGGTACCTCCAATGCAGCCGTTCCGGCAAGGGTTGCCCGCTCTCACATGGTTTAAGGGACATTTTGTAATTTCTAAATCACAAGACAAGGAAACTATAAGATAGGATTTTCCAATATTTTATTTCCTAACAGATCAAAATATTATGAAAATCAATGTGTTGTGAAATCACAGAAAAATGTTCAGACACTCATTTGGGTTTCAGTTTCATCTTGCTGGTTCAAATTGCATGTTCTGTAAGAAATATCCACAATAAAATGAGATTGGCGGCCTAAAGGGCCTTGTCAAAAAAAACTGTCCAGTCAGACGCTCCTGCTCTTGCAAAGAAAAAGATCCTAGACTACGAGATTTGGAAGTGGCAAAGACGCTGGGATGAGGCAGAGACAGGGAGAATCGCATATGAGTCCTTCCCAAATCTGCATCACAGACTGTCGATTCGATGGCTGGAGCTATCCCAAACCGTAACGCAATATTTCAATTCTAAACTCCATGAGCTGGGTTTGAAAGATTCCCCGAATTGCGAATGCGGTGAACGGGACACAGTGCATCACGTTCTCTTCCGTTGTTCTCTCCTCGACGAGGCAAGAATCCTATGGAATTCAAGCTGAAAAGGAGGGGAGAGAATTGGCGGAGAATGCAAAGAGTTAATGAAAAGTGCTAAGAATTTTAAAGACTCTGTCGAGTTTGCTCGTGAAGTAGCGGTAATGCGCCGGAGTAGACGGATATGTAGAGGTCCGCCTCCACGTGGCAGGGATGAAAACTTGCCTACTATGTAGGCAAGGCTAAGTGACCAGAGCCACTGGCTTTGGCGCTGTGCGCTAGGTACGGTGGCTAAGAGTGTGCTCTAATTTTGAATTTTTTTTTTCTCCAAAAAAACTAAACCTATCGTGTAATAAACTAATAAAGGAATAAACTTCTAATAACTACTTCTGGGCGTCCAGTAGTAAGTTTCGAACTTAGTAGTACACATGCGGTCAATTCGTCACCTCATATCTCTTTTTATTTTTAACCAGTGGGATTCTATATTTTGGGTATGAACCATTTTATCTCGCGGGCTTACAAAATTTAAGGAGTGGTGAAACCCTAACGAATCTAAACTTTGGTAGCCTCTCCAGGTATCTGTGATCACGGAAGTTCCCCGTTTAATGTTTTTGGCCAATACCCGTCGTAAAAAGTTGTGGCATCTCTTTTATCCACTACAGATAAAAAGTACTTTTTGATTGACCTATCTATACACCAACTACTCAACGGGTCTTTGTTACTCTACCCCAACTTGTTAAACTTTCTGCGCCTAAATGCGCTTTCATCCACCTCTACTATTGCGTTTGTCCCACCAATGTTTTCGCTGTTCTCAAGCAGCTAATTTAAAATTAAATTCTGAAAAATACCTAGAATTTTTGTTACGGTATTATGGCATAATCCTGTTGCCCTAACTAGAGTGTTTCGAGGATATTTGAGTATCCAGTCCACTAGCAATAGCACTATCTTGTCCAATGACACTTTTACTAAATTGAACACAGAGTTCATTTTCAAAAAAAAAATTTTTTTTTCGGCAATTTCAATTTCCGACGGCGATAAACTGGTTCTTTGCCAACGCCTGGGAAACAAAAAGAAACAAAATGCAAAATAAGTAAATTAAAAATCGGTCAAAGTATACATTACCATGATTACAGAAAGATAACTTTGCCGTATTATGCATTAAGTCAAACGTTTGGTCAGTTTAATAATAAAAAATAAAGATAAACATATTGCTTTTATTAATTTAAATATATTAATTTATATAATTAAGTAGCGTTGGATTCGATGGT
The DNA here is from genome assembly GCA_011037195.1 of Triatoma infestans. Taxonomy (NCBI): domain Eukaryota; kingdom Metazoa; phylum Arthropoda; class Insecta; order Hemiptera; family Reduviidae; genus Triatoma; species Triatoma infestans. Next base: position 16,868 of record JAAEAF010014696.1, on the reverse strand, counting down.
TTGATCAGATCCACAATTTACACATTAAAATTTGTGTGATTCCTACTGCTGCCCTCATTATTTCCCACAACTAGATAAAGCTTTCAGAAATTCCATAATTCTATTCATTTGAATCTGTATGTACTTAGTAAGTGCTGGGATACGAATGATTAAGAAATATTGAAAATGTCCCTTAAATCATGTCATGGGGGGGGCAGGTAAAAAAAGAATTTACTGCTTGGTCAGGCAATAACCGGGGGGGTAATCCTAACGGTTAGAGAGTGTACACCTGGTCAAGTTGTTATCTGCCCTAAATGAGATGAGTTTAACCCCAATTTAAAAGACATAGTGAATAATGTAATCTACAAGAATTTTTAGCAAATAAACAATAAATAACCATGGTTATTTAAAAAAGCATAATTTATAAAAAAAAATCGACCAAAACAAAGTTATATTTGGTTGCAAATTTATAATTAGATATCACAAAAGTGAAATCCTTGAAAATGATGCATAAAGCGTCGAAACGTTGAGATATGTAATAAAACACTGTAAAAAAAAAAAAAAAAAATTAAAATAAAAAATTCCAAAAGGTTTGAAAAATTGGTGTAATTATTATTCAACACACCAACATTGAATGAAAATAAAACTAAACTATCTGATAATTTATAAACTGAAATAAAATCATTAAAAATATCCAATGAACTTAAAAAAATTGTTTATCATTTTTACAATAATTTTTGGAAAAACCAAAATTACGTATGTTTCTTAAACTAATGATTTATTTATTTTTTAATTTCAGATAGCACTGTAACTTTTGGTTGAAAACAAAGGAGAAATGAGCATAGAATTGGATATCGTGAAAATAATAAAAATAAATCAGTTAAAATGGTTTGAGCATGCTCAGAAAATAAGATTTTAAAAAAAAAATTCAAAACTTATTTGTCCAAAAAAAAAAAGAAGAAATATCATTAATTTGTAAAAAAATATGATTGCATTCATTTTTTTATTTTTTTTAAATAATTATTGTAATTATTACAAATTTTTTGTTTTTTGTTTTGTAAAAATTTCAAGTGTAACTATTCTGTCTTTCTGTCTTATTCAAAAAAGATAATGCGCTATTGAAAAAAGGAATCGCAACTTTTAGGGAAAATTAAGAAGATTGGTGTTTTTCTTTTTTATTAATATTTCCTTATTCATACATCAACAATTTCCTATAATATATAGGTAGGTACAAATGGAAAGGTGGATTAAAAATTCTATAGTTCATAGAAAAATCAAATTTACAAAAAATAAATGAGCTCTAATTATCTTCCGAAACTTATTTATCACTCTAAATATTATTATATATTATCAGTTTCTGAACTGAAAATGAAAGTTCATTTAATGATTATCATGTAGAGTTGATAATTCCATTTAATTCCATTGTTTTAATAAATAAAATATTAAACAAAGAAAGAAAAAAACAACTTACTAAATTTTGCAGTGATGTAGATTCACCGTGGTCCATCTTGGTACCAGGGGGGATTAGTTTGTAAACCGCTAGACTAAAGTGTGAGGAAATTCTGATGAGGGGCGGGCGCCTGATCGACACTCATTAAACTGAGCAAACACCCCACCACCACAAATGAAGTTTTATATATTATAGTCTTATTTTCACACTGGTTGTTTTTATCCAATTTCTCTCATACAACTTACCCCAATTATTAACAATCTTATTTTCCTAAATATACACATTATTATTATTATTATTATTATTTTTTTAAGAAATTATTATGTTAATCATATATTTTAGGTTATTATTTAAAATTATTTTAGTTTTCAATAAGGAATTATATTTGGGAAACTCACATGTTTGTTATCGAAATGAATTGATACCAGTTTCTGTTTCCATTTGCTATAATAATTAAGAACATTCATTCATCAAAATATTAAAATAGAGTGATCTAAAATTTATTTATGTTGAATAATATTAAGTGTGGCCCGGTCTAGATTTGTTAGGAACATCTTTATTTATCTAAACTTTATCACATAAAATATCAGTATGTTAAATAAATATATCGGGTGTCCCAAAAGGTACTTTACAACTTCACAACGCAATAACTTGAATTGTAATTGATGTACAGAAACTAACTTTAGTTTATCTAATGCTCCATCTCATAAAGTTTTTTTCCTTGTTTAGTCCACTTCAATATGCGCACCTCTACGTATATCTAATCGGTATTCAACTTCCATCCACACTCGCCGTAACATGTGTTCATCAACAGTGGCAATGGCATCGGTGATTCTGTTCTTCAGATCGTTGATATCATTGACAGGAGTACGATAAACTTTGTCTTTAACGTAACCCCAGAGAAAAAAGTCTAAGGGTGTCATGTCAGGGGACCTAGGAGGCCAGGAAATGGGGCCACCTCTTCCAATCCAACGTTGCGGAAAGGTGACGTCCAGGACCTCTCTCACGTTAAGAGCCCAATGTGGTGGTGCACCATCTTGCTGAAAAAAGACTGTTGGTTGTCGATCAGCTAATTGAGGTATCAGATACATCTGCAGCATGTCAAGGTAATTGGTACCATTAACTGTGTTTTCTGCAAAAAAGAATGGTCCAATAATGCGATCAATCATGACACAACACCACACATTAACTTTGGGGCTATCACGCACCACTTCTCTCAAAGCATGTGGGTTTACTGACCCCCAGATGCGGACATTGTGTGTATTGACTCTTCCACACACATGAAAAGTCGATTCATCGGAGAAAGCCACATTATTAAGGAAATTGTTATCCTCTTCCACACGTGTCAGAATTTCCACAGCAAATTGCATGCGCTTCGGTCTATCATTTGGCTCAAGTGCCTGCAGTAATTGCAGACGATATGGGTACAACTGAAGACGTTTTCGGAGTACCCTGTGCACTGTTGTGCGAGGGATTTGCAGTTCCTGTGAGGCCCTTCGAATCGACTTCTGTGGCGAACGCTGGAAAGCTACACGTATGCGTTCGACGTCTGCATCACTCGTTCCGGGCCGGCCAGTATGAGGCTTTACATCAACACAGCCTGTCTCCATGAAGTTGTTGTACCACTTTCTTATTGATGGTCGAGAGGGTGGATTCTTGTTAAATCGTGTCCTGAAGTTTCTCTGTGTCTGAATGTCAGATCTGGTTTCAATAAACCACTTCACAATTGTGCCTGTTCTTTTGGGGACGCCATTATTCTTATTCTTGTTTCCAGTTATCTGAAACACGAGGGAAAAAAAACTTTATGAGATGGAGCATTAGATAAACTAAAGTTATTTTCTGTAGAAGAGGTGGCCCCATTTCCTGGCCTCCTAGGTCCCCTGACATGACACCCTTAGACTTTTTTCTCTGGGGTTACGTTAAAGACAAAGTTTATCGTACTCCTGTCAATGATATCAACGATCTGAAGAACAGAATCACCGATGCCATTGTCACTGTTGATGAACACATGTTACGGCGAGTGTGGATGGAAGTTGAATACCAATTAGATATCGTACGTGCCACAAGAGGTGCGCATATTGACGTGGACTAAACAAGGAAAAAAACTTTATGAGATGGAGCATTAGATAAACTAAAGTTAGTTTCTGTACATCAATTACAATTCAAGTTATTGCGTTGTGAAGTTGTAAAGTACCTTTTGGGACACCCGTTATATATGCATTAATATAAAAATGATAGAAATGTTATTTCAATTAATTGTTGTTTAATGTGGGATTGAAATATAACAAAAAATACCAAAAAAGACAATCTCTATAAAATAAAAATAAAATGAATCATTTTTCTCTCTCTAATAATTCTATTCCACTCTAAATACTATCACAATTCTGAAAATATTATAAAAAAAACAACAAAGATGCTTAAACACCCACTTTTACTTTATTCTCAAAAGAAAAAAACTACTACAAGTGTTCTCAATTTGGCCGTGATGCCTCTGCCTCCTTTATTTCCCCACATACTCCCCACCTTGAGAAATGTTCTTCACTTTTCAACCAGAACATCTTCAATTATCGAAATCGGATAGGTAAACGCACCTTCAACGTCCACTACATGTTTTTAAACTTTTCTACTGGTTCTTCTTCATTTTCTCTTCACCAGCATCAAGTGACACATTTTCTTCATCAGCCACATCCTCCTCAGATTGATTAGCTTATGTAAGAGGTGACATCTCCAACGGGTACACTCTTTGTACAGGTCGACAATTAATGCCTTCAGCTGTATTTAGCTACACCACTCGATATTTTCCATCTTACCCTGGAATAATCCCTTTCATAACAGCTAAAGGTCAATTACCTACTTTTTTGATTGTTTGATCCAAACAGAATCAATTCTCTCACCGTAGGTTCCCTGATATTCTTATTGTTTCTATGTGCTAGTACAAGTTGACCTAGGTATTCAGCACGAAACCTCCTATGTAAATCTTCCTTGATGAGTCTCCTATACTTCAATCTTTTGTTTAGACTCTTACAATCAACCGCATCAAAATCAGGAACTCCACTATCTTCAATCTCTTGTAGATACAACTTCGCACTCAAGGTTACGGGATCATTATTATCTTCCGAAACATATGTGGAAGGGTCTTGAATTAATATAAGACTCACATTCACATAACACAGTATGTATTTCTTCCAAAGTAAGAGTAGTTTTTCTCAGAATCTTACGCAACATATTCTTTAATGTACCTATTCCAGAATCCGCCCCACCATGCACCGGTGGGTGGGTTAAACCTCCACTCTATCTTAAGATCGGAACCATCAGCAGCAATTTTCTTTCAATCAACTCTTTGAAGAGCTGTATTTATTTCTTTATAATTGGTTCCATTATCACTATAGATTATGGTCGTCCTGCCACGTCGAGCCACAAATCTGTGGAAGGTCATCATCAGCGCCACCGTGGATAAACCTGAAACTGCTTCCTGAAATGTATAGCGCGGTAAGACCGCACATGTAAATATGCAAATCCAACTCTTAGCTCCATCCTTTAAATACAATGGCCCAGCAATATAGGTGCCGACTACTTCAAAGACTCCCTAACTCCTGCTTCTGGCAGCGCTGGAGTCTCAACTTCAAAATGTTTTGCTGAATAATGTCTACAAACTTTACATTTGCTAACTACCTTCTTTACCGTTTAACGGGCCCGTGTTATCCAAAAATTTTCTCGCAAGAGACTCACTAAAGTTTGAGCTACTGTATGTCCAGAATTGAGATGTTCTTGCCATACTGAGCTATCAGCTACCCAATGATCAAAAGGCAGATTTATAGGTTCTCTAAATGCTTCCGAATCTTTTCTTATCAAGATCTTTGTTTTTTGCTCTTAACAAGCCGTCGGCATCCTTAAAGGTTCTTAATTTCATTATTTGCGCCTTGAAATGTTTCTTCCTGAACCATATGCAAAAAGGTCTTCTCGGCAATATCAAGTTCTGAAACTGTTAAAGATCCAAAAGTCTTTTCCTTTTTTCGACAGTTGTCCAGAAACGGAGCTAAAACGTCTACAGAAAATCTCTGTCAAACTATCCTTTATAACGTTAATGTTAGTTGCAGCTATTTTCTTTATCTCCGCATAAACTTGCTCTTCATCGACAACATCTTCATCAGAAGGCCATTGTTCGTGAGGCTGTTTTAACCACGTAGGTCTTTCTCACCATTCCGATCCTATTAAAAACTTCGGGGAACGTCCTCTACTGGCCATATCAGCGGGATTCATAGCTCCTGGTACGTGTCTCCAATCTCCTTTGTGCGTTAGCTGTTGTATTTCTTTTACACTATTTCTTACGAAGACACCCGCTTATTCCAAGAAAGAACAATCATCGAGTCACTCCAACAATAGGAAGGTATATCTTTGAATTCCTGTTTCACATTGTGATTTAGCCTCGCAGCTGTTGTGGCAGCCAGTATTCCAAACGAGGAATAGTCACCCTCTTAATAGGAGACGCTTTTGTTCTTGCTGCTAATAGTTGCAGACAAACTCCACCGTCAGTAGCGACTCGCAAATAAATTACTGCTGCATAAGCAATTAGACTTGCATCACAAAAAGTGTGTAGCGTTAAGGAAGCTTCTTGGCGAGGAACTCCTAAAACCCATCGAGGAAGTTCTATACTTCTTATTACTTGAACGTCGTTTACCCACTCAATAAATTTTTTAGCACTCTCTTCATCTAAAAGGGGTATCCCATTGGATACCTTTAACCCAAGTTGACTGAATCAGTAATTTAGGTAAAAGAGCAGTCGGAGAGGTGACACCAATTGGATCGAATATGTTTGTTACACAATTGGGAAATTTATAGTAATTACATTTCTTTTCCTATCCCAGATCATGGACAAACACCGACGTCTTTGTTGATTCCATCAAATTTTCATCAGTATATTCCCATCCACGCATCTCAAAACACGCTCAGCAAATATGTTTAATAAATATAAGTATTTCTTTTTTCGATATACTTGTTACACAGTTATCCACATACAGTGAATAACGCAGCTGCCTCAAAATAGACATCGCATAATCTTTATTGCCCTGCTCTATCATCTTCTCGCATTTGACAAATGATAGTCGAATACTGCACCAAGTAAAAAGGGAGTCACTGGTCACGCCAGAACTCGAGCATGGCAAAAAAAAATTTAATTTTTCTCTTTCTGTATCACACCATAGGAATCGTAGGAAGTCCTTGTCGTCTTCATGAAGCGATATTTGAAGGAATGTTTTTCTGACATCAGCAATGATACCCACTTCCTTCAATCTATACCCCAGCAGCATCTCTGGAATGAGCTCTATCAGGTTCACTCCCTTTTCCAAACATTGATTCAGTGAGGGTTTCCCTCTTTCACAGGTCGATGCATCAAATACTGGACGAATAAGGGTGGTACCATTGTCTTTGAATACAGGGCGATGAGGAATATAATGGCCAGCACCCCATTCTTCTGGGGGTACTTCTTCAATTATTACCTCCTTGAGCCATTCGCCAAAGATTTCTCCATACGCCCTTTCTAAGCCTATCTTCTTTAATTTGCTAAAAGTTACTTCTAATCTTCTCTTAGCAATTTCAAAATTTCTAGTTAGTGGACGATGTCCTTCTACCCAAGGAAGGCGTATTTCATAACGCCCGTTCGCTAAATTGTTTACAGTTTCATTGAAATTATGTTTTAATTTCCAACGCCTTGTTCTGTTTTTAAATAACCTCTGTAGGGTCTCCAATGCCTAAGATATCCAATTTCCATAAGTCAGGAACGAACAATCTTCCCATGCACACGATAGGTTGATGCTACTCATATAATTAGAAGTTTCATCTCTAACTCTTCCCATCACGGTCCAACCTAAATGCGTTTCTCTGCTACGAGACCTGAGTCCAATACCTCCTTCCGGCCCGTTATTAGTTCCCAGCAATGTCAGCTCCAATCAATGCCTCAATCAGACTTTCGCATTGCTCGCTCAATATAATATGCTTCCTTTACAAATCCTGAATCCTTGATGACAAATAACCTCAGAATCTAAGGCTTCAAATCTGCAGTGATAGGCTTTGTCCAAATTACTGAGCCGTACTTGAGTTAACACCCGTGAGTCTGTGGTCTTCGTCTTCGCTCCACCAAAAAGGGCATGCGCAAGCTGTATATGCTCTACAGGTTCATAACCCATCAGACTCTCTTAGTCAAGTAGGATCTTTGCGACCCTCTTCTCTTACTTGACGTTCTAATTTCCTTGTGATTGTAACGACCAACGTTTGTAGTAACACATTCTGAAAATATGTACTAACTAAACTGTTTTGGTATCACTCATTAAAGCTTTATTTCTTTTTTCTGGGCACAGAGGTGTATGCGAACCTTCGCATATTATACACTTCAGTGTAACCTTAACTGTTTCACAATGTGACCGGCTCTCAAGCATCTAAAACAACCCTTTTTTTTCTTTTAAAATTGTCTTAATTTCTGCTGCGTTCATGTCTCTGGTCTTAAAACAGTTTTCGACCAAATGTTGGCCTCCACAAATTAAGCAAGAAATTTGTTGCCGGTTTAACATTCGTGTTTTGTAAATCAGCAGCAGTGCGTGTGCTCTCTCTCTGCACTGAACGAACCTGCCTCCTTCTATTCATTTTATGTTCAGTATTTACTATATGATCCGCTAAAGCTAGATGCTCCTCACACTCGACTTCTCGCTTTACAAAATTTAATAAATCAGACAATTGTTCAGAGGTTCTTTCAGAGTTTATTTCATCATTAGAATGACCCAGTTTAACATTTCTTCTACTGCAACGTTGTCGTTCCCATTCCTTTATAACTACCTCAGGAAATGCTGATTCAACTAAAGGGAAAAGGAAGCAAGAATATTCCGTTCTGCAGTAACTTCTAGCATTTCTAAACATCTTAATTGTGTTACTAACTGGTCATATAATTTGCGGAAACTTAATATTTTCCCCCATAGAATTTCGTTAAGAATTAATTTCAATAATTCTCTTACAAAATAGCGTTTTAACAAATCTTCATTGCCATGAAGATTTAATACTTCAACTGCCTTTTCATAATTTTTGGCAGAAGGCGGAAAACTTTCTATTAACTCTCATACGGTGGACCCTTATTTGGTCGCTTGCAACGAATAACGAAATTTGTCCTCCTCATCTAAGGAACTATCAACATGTATTTTCTTATACTGTGCCTAAAAAGCAATCCAATTTTTTATCTGGCCATCAAATTTGGGTAGTTCAATTTTGGGCAGTCTACAATGTAATCTTTTTCCTACTAGTGACTCTGAAATATGGTCAGATTTAATTGAAGGACATTTACTAACTTGGTCTTTCTTTAACAATTTATTTTTATAGTTACAAATACTTAACCATTTTTCTCTAAAAATTTCTGTTTTATCAAATTCTTCTACTAATTATTTTTCATCCTTAACTATTAAAAATAAAAGATCCGTGATGCCTCTGCTTCCATAATTTCCCCACAATTGTGATTTATGAGAAATACTTCCGAATTTTGTTCAGATTACCATCGCACATAATTATCATCTGTGTTTTGAATTCTACCTAATTACTCTACAAGATACAGACTTGCAATGAAAGAGCGAAAGATAAGAATAAACGATAGCACTACAAGAAAATTGACAATATGTCATCTAGTTGTAGTTTAGGGACATTTTAATTTTAATTCAATATAATTACTATTATATTCGAAGAATTAATAATGAAGTTATCAAATTATAAACAAGCCAGGTACCTAATTAGTGAGAATTCCTTTAAAAGGAAAATATGACAGCCCATAGCAAGAGCTAAATTCATGCAGAAAAAGAAAAAGGAAAATAAATCAAAAATCCATTGTGGATATGTTTGAATTATACATGAAGGTAAAGAAAATAACAAATTGTTCAAAATATGTAATCAAAACTGTGAAAATTAATTTTCTCATTCTTTTTCGATTATTCTTGAACCAGATATTAGAGAACAAATATTTCTATGTTGTTAAAATAAAGTGCAAACATTTTATAAAAGCGAAATAATTTATGAGGTATTTTTTTGAAAAAATAAAATCTTGTTGTGGTGTTCCTACACTAGGAAACATGCATTTGTTTTCTATTTCGTCAACAACTACACATGCTGAAGTTATAGATACACTGAGTTAAATAAAATTTTGTAGCTTTGCTGTCCGGAAAAAATGAAAGTGAATCAGAGGGTTACTTTGCTAGCTAATATGTCAGCCTCCAGGTTTCATCGCGTCTACAAGCGGCTTGATCATAATCTGGAATATATTCGCCAATTTAGTATTTACAAAATTAGTCTGTTTATCAAATTGAGATCTGAGATAATGGACTTCAAAGAGTGTGTAAACTAAGTTTGCTCTGTGCAAGTCTGTGTTGTCACACTGTCTAAAAAACGCATCCTGAAGATGGGCGAACGCCCGAAACCGGTCACCACGGAAAATGTCTCTGACAAATAAAATCTTATTTGGTATTAAAGATTTCCCATTGCAAATAGTATTATTGCAAAACCAACAATGTTATTTGAGAAATGGTTCCAATTATTGAGTATTTTATTTTTTTCAATTTCACAGTCAACTATTTGTTAGTTTCTCTCTTTGTTCAAGAAAAAAATATTTGTAAAATATAAAGTTACTTGTAACACTTACAGTCAACGAAATACATAAAGATAAAAAAAAAAATGATTCTTAATTTACCATGTTGAAGTCATGCATTCTGACTACAATGATTTTCTATAGAATCTTAATATTTTATTCTATATAGTAAGACTTAGCATCAAAATTAAGGCCCAACGAAAAGTGGTGGTTTAAGAAATAGAATCTAGAAATTGTAGAAATCTAGAAACACTAATTTTATGAACTCCCAATTAACTTTTAAAGAACATTTTGCAAAAAAAAAAATAATGTTAGGTAAATTACGGTTTAATCGTTCGTTAGGGAGTTTATTCCATGATTAAAATGTTATTTTTGACGTGAAGTGGACGGTGTTTGAGGCAGTTGCATCATCTATTGTTTGTTTCGCGGCCCAGGTATGGGATACAAAGCATATGATGTATTAGAAAAATTCCAACGTTTCGCAATTAAAAAAATTCTTTCCCTAATACCCCTAATTAAAATACATGTAACTTAATAAGAGAGAAAATAACTTAATTAATTTTAGAGTCACAGTTAGCCCCCTTTAACAAATAATTGAATAATTAATAAAAAACTTAAAAAAAATAGAGCTAAGGAACAAATAATTTTTTTTTTTTTTCTACCTGCTTTAAAGTGGAAATTGTTGGAGATCAAGTTTATACTAAAAAATTAGGACTGTATTCTTGTAAAACAAAAAATAAAAGAATTCCAATTTTGCATTTTAGTTAAAATAAAAAAGAGAAATAGTTAAAAAAGGAATAAAATTAACGTTTCTGAATTCACCGCCAGGTAACAGCACTTACTTAATCTAGAATTTGTATCAGTTCAAATAATTGCCGCTAGATAGCACAAGCTTCCAGATATACAGAATGTGTAGTTCCAAAATTTGCCACCCGATCACAGCGCCATCCTGTGATGTAAACATTATTTTAATAGTTTAAAATGCGTCTTTGTGAAGGGAGGGGAATTAACGTTTCTGAATTCACCGCTAGGTAACAGCACTTACGTAATCTAGAATTTGTATCAGTTCAAATAATTGCCGCTAGATAGCACAAGCTTCCAGATTTACAGAATGTGTAGTTCCAAAATTCGCCACCCGATCACAGCGCCATCCTGTGATGTAAACATTATTTTAATAGTTTAAAATGCGTCTTTGCGAAGGGAGGGGAAGTGGTTAGCACAATGGACTCCCAAAAAATCTTTGGAAGTAGTGACACCTAGTGACAAACTATATAACCATAAATAAAATTGATTTCTCAGTAGGTGTTGGTATCTAGTGGCCATGTTTATAACTACAAATATACTAATTTTAATTGGTTACTTTATTAATTATAAAACAAAAAAAATCTGGTGTGGAACACTCACACGAGTTTCTCTTAGTCCAGTTTTCAAAATTGTAATCGACGAATTTTATACTTAGTGTACAAAATTTAATAAAATTTGTCGGTGGTTTTATGGAGAAAATCACAAAAACTGCAAAAATTACATAGATGTATGTACATTATAATTGAAAAAACAAAAACGTACATTTCATTTTTAAACTAGAAATAAATGAATATATTAATTATATTGATATATTAGTTATATTAATATATATCTTTTTTCTACATTATATTTCTTTCGCAAGGTATTAAGATAATTCTTGGCATATTATTTCTGGAATAATGCTTGATATGATATTTTTCCCTCCTTTCTTTTTCATGAGAGGGTTCAGATTTTTTACATTTGTTTTTCAGCTAGAAGCTATAGAGGACTGCGAATATTAATATTATCGTATGTAATAGCTTAGATACAATGATAAAATGATAAATTTTAGACTATTAAAGGATAGATTCAAATAGTAATACATCCTATATAATCATTATTTTTATAAGCATTTATATGTAACTACCAACAATACAGTTCAAGAACTTTTATCTAAATCTTGTCAATAAAATTTACAGGCTAATTTCATTTGTTGGTATTTGATTGAATATTGTATTTGATATATTTTTGAAAGCAGCTTCAAAATCTCATGAAATGGCTGGTCCAATTGCTTGAAACATTTCATTCAATATTTATTTATTACCTAAAGAAACTTTACATTTTCTATAGCAAGAGATTGACTTCTGCTGTAAGCTGAACAAAAAATATAAACGTTACAAGAAGAAACATTACAAACATTACAGCTTAAACTTCAAAGTCTGTAACAATTATTTATTAAAACTTTGTTTAGTAATATTACATTTTTTTCTTGTTGAAGGTTGAAATAAAAAACGATTGTTGGCTTTTATGTTTCATCACGTGAGTTACTTTTTGTTAAGTTTATTTTCTAAGTTTTATTTTCATTGGAAATTAAGAACTCCTTCTTGTAATTGTAAACATTAAAAAAATTTTTAAACAGCTCGTTTTAACTTAATTAAAAATTTGTGCGTATTTGTTAGGTTTAAAATGTTTCAAGACAACTGGAGTGCAAATGTACATTATAACAAACTAAAATACATAAATATTCTGTCGAATCAGAAATATCCCTGATTTCAAACGAGGATTTCACCATTTTCTGACGCAAAAAAAACATTCCTACAACGAAAACGATATAAGCTTACTTACCTCACATCTTCAGGAAGAAAAATATCATAGAATTTATTCTGAATCAGATTAAACTAGAGTTTTGCTGTACCTTTCTTTCTGAAGTTAGATCAGAAAACTTTAATCTATGTATATAAAAATTCAGCATCCGTATGTTTGTGGACGCAAAACTCGAAAAGTAGTCGCGCTCTGAGCCTCTTTCTCAACTACTTATAAGTACCTTTATTTCTGAAGTTCCCACGGAAACGGAAAATTCCGAGCTAAAATCCGTTCAAATGGTCATATTACTTGCTTCTTCAGGTATTGCTGCTACTTTGATGGAAGGAGATACGTTGAGAGCGCATTCAGCTATTAAACTGTCATGACTTAAACGTGCACTTCACAGCAAACCCAATATGTAACATTTCTAAAACATCAGGAATGGAAAGGTTCTTCGGCCGTGCAAAAATCATTGTGTGGGATGAGTGTATAATGGCTTATAAGAGGTTATTGGAAGCAATACACCATACACTGAAAGACTTGCGAAATAATCAGGTTCCATTTGGTGGAGCATTGGTATTACTAGCCGGTGACTTCAGGCAAACGCTTCTAGTGATACCTCGCTCAACACCAGCTGATGAATTGCATGCCTGCTTGAAATATTCATCTCTTTGGAGCACAGAAAAAAATAATCATTTAACAACAAATATGAGAGTTCAACTTCAAAACGATCCAACAGCTGCCATATTTTCAAGACAATTACTCGAACTCGGTAACTGCACTGCTCCTAATATCCGGAAACGGGAAAAACCACATTCCCATCAAATTTCTGCAAAATTGTACATTCCAAAGAAGAATTAGTAGACACGGTATTCCAAAGCATCGAAACAAATTATCAAAATCACGCATGGTTAAGCCTAAAAAAAATCAGACTGAGCCATCATAGCGAAGCGTGGTCGGGTTAGCTAGTTTGTTATAATTATTCCGACTCACAATTATGGTTATAATTTTAATTAAAACATTATTTTTAGTTTTTATTATTTTATTGCTTTTAAAATAATGTTTTAAATGAAATATGTAATAAATGATGTATAATATAAAGAACTAAATATTGTGCTTTATACTTAGGAATAGTATATACTTTAAGATTATAGTTACTACAATATGAAATGGTCATTATGAAAGTAAAATATGAAAAATATTATTGAGAAGAGATAAAAGTTTTAAAGAAGTTTCAGTAAATAGATATGTTAATTCTTTCCAACTTTCTAACATACTAAAAAATGCTTAAGTATAATAGTCATTTAAATCATTATGGATATTTTTTGAGATTTATATCTGGGGTAAATAAAACAATAACCTGACTTTCTATTACTGGTAGTTTACAAAAATTGTAAACGACAAATTTTCTTCCAGCGCATAATTTTTACTAAACGCTTAGTTGTTTCCATTTTCATATCAATTGGAGAATCTAAATAAACTTAATAAAATGACTTCATTTTTTTTTTCGAGGAAAGCATAATAACTCTCTCCTTTCACCCATAACGATCTTTAAATGAATTTCATGGAAAGAAAGTTTCAAACAAAAGGTGATAGATAGATCTCTATATTCATAGTTAGTATAATCAAATTAAAGGAAATCCATCGGTGTTGTTTTGTTGCTAAAAAAAAATGATTTTCTCCCAGTTTAGGAATTACTGCAGAAGCCTTCTCTTCAAATGAATTTACCAAGTAATAGTTGTTGAGCTTAATAGTATATATATTATCAAAACTTTATTAGGTGCCCGGGTTCTTTGACAGCACCTAAACTGAATTATCAAAGTTTGAACTTTCAGTGATTTTTTTTCATTTTTGAGTTATGCTATTTACAGGAGTTACACCGGAGGTACGCATTGCGAGGACCCTCGGTGGATACTCCACGGTTTTCCAGGCTGAAGTTTATGTAATAAAGATCTGTGCTGAGGAGAATTTGCTTATGGGCTCTAGGTATAGAGAGATATGCATCTTCTCGGACAGCCAGGCTGCGCTGAATGCACTTCGGGCATTCAGAATTACTTCTTCCTTGGTCAGGGAGTCTAGAGACTACCTGGAGACATTATCCCGGCACAACAAAGTTCGGATAGTATGGGTTAAGGAGGGCATAAGGGGGGGGGATTAAAGGTAACGGAAATAAAATCAATGAATCAAAATGTTCTCGACCAGTCAATGTTGCAATATGTCTATAGATTTTCGGGTATTGGTCAATTTTGTTGTTGTATATAGGTACTGAGGAAGATTATGAAATATAATCGAAACGTTTACCTTTAACTGAAAAATTTTTTCATTGACCAATACCCGAAAATCTATAGACATATTGTAACAAAATAGCCGACCAACTAGCCAGGGTGGGAGCGAATACTCCCTTCTGTGGACCGAAACCTGTTCTGGAAATAGCCAAAAGTATGGCGAAGGCGTCTCTGAGAGAATGGACTCGGAGTGAGCATAATCGTCACTGGAGGTAAAATGGTCATGCCAGAGCTGTGTAGAAGAAGAACCAGAGACACCCTGGCTCTAAAAGTAGGTATCAGATTTCTCTGATAACGGACCTGTTTACTGGGCATGGTAGGTTCAAGAAACATCTGCACAAGGTGGGATTGGAGGATGTAGAGCCCTTGTGCAGACCGTGTCAGGAGAGGAGGAGATGGCCTCTCACCTGCTGTTTGATTGCGTTGCAATCGGTAGATTGCGGTACGAGATCTTCGGAACGTTGAGGCCAGAGGAAATCGTACTCCAAGAAGGACTGGTGGGGAAGGTTCTGGACTTCATGAAGAGGCTTCCTCTACTAGGTTTCGAGGGGTTGGCACAATAAGCCTCAATGGGAGGCTACAGTGCCTGGGTTTGAGTCCCCCTGGCATTCTCTAATCGCATCTATGCTGTTCTCACACAGCCACACAAATGAGGAATTTGAGTCCACGCTAAAACCACGGCTTCGAGGACGAAGGCAACTTCATGGCCATTCCGGTGACAACTAGATATCGAAAATTTGCCACTTCGCAATACTTTCCTTCCATATAGGGTTACTAAGAGAAAGTAAACTACTCTTACCGCAGTAAGAGAAAAGAAACCCTCTTACAAAAGCAGTAAAGACAGTAAACCACTCCAACCAGCAGTAAGAGAAAGTAAGCCACTCCTACCAGCAGTGAGATAAAGTAAACCACTCCAACCAGCAGTAAGAGAAAGTAAACCACTCCTACCAGCAGTAAGAGAAAGTAAACCACTCCCACCAGCAGTAAGAGAAAGTAAACCACTCCTACCAGCAGTAAGAGAAAGTAAACCACTCCCGCCAGCAGTAAGAGAAAGTAAACCACTCCCACCAGCAGTAAGAGAAAGTAAGCCACTCCTACCAGCAGTGAGATAAAGTAAACCACTCCAACCAGCAGTAAGAGAAAGTAAACCATTCCTACCAGCAGTAAGAGAAAGTAAACCACTCCTACCAGCAGTGAGATAAAGTAAACCACTCCTACCAGCAGTAAGAGAAAGTAAACCACTCCCACCAGCAGTAAGAGAAAGTAAACCACTCCTACCAGCAGTAAGAGAAAGTAAACCACGCCCGCCATCATAAGAGAAAGTAACCACTCCCACCCGCACGTAAGAGAAGTAAGCCACTCCTACCCAGCAGTGAGATAAAGTAAACCACTCCAACCAGCAGTAAGAGAAAGTAAACCATTCCTCCAGCTTACGAGAAGTAACCACAATCACCTCCCCTACCAGCGTGAATAAAGTCACCACTCCAACCAGCAGTAGAAAAGTAAACCACTCCAACCAGCAGTAAGAGAAAGTAAACCACTCCTACCAGCAGTGAGATAAAGTAAACCACTCCAACCAGCAGTAAGAGAAAGTAAACCACTCCTACCAGCAGTAAGCGAAAGTAAACCACTCTAACCAGCAGTGAGATAAAGTAAACCACTCCAACCACCAGTAAGAGAAAGTAAACCACTCCTACCAGCAGTGAGATAAAGTAAACCACTCCAACCAGCAGTGAGATAAAGTAAACCACTCCAACCAGCAGTAAGAGAAAGTAAGCCACTCCTACCAGCAGTAAGAGAAAGTAAGCCACTCCTACCAGCAGTAAGAGGAAGTAAACCACTCCTACCAGCAGTAAGAGGAAGTAAACCACTCTTATCAGTAGTAAGAAGGAAGTAAAAAAAAAATAAGTAAGAAAAAAAAACGGGTTTTAAAAAAAAAAATAAAAAAAAAAAAAATCTT